>JADBJO010027058.1:0-21793 GCA_016801955.1 Conus betulinus | reverse complement strand
GGAGCGAAAGAGAGAGAGAGAGAGAGAATAGCACCTGTGGTAAGGAGAGAGATAGAGAGATAGGTATATGCGGCGAGGAGAGAGATTTTGATATCAAGACCTTCTGAAACATAAGAGATGGTTCTCTGAAGAAGCCCTCTAGAGCTGGTGAACTACTGGAAATGAAAGAACGAAATGATAAGGAAACAAAAGAAATGAATCTACAGCAGGCACTAGAGTCCCTTTTTCATTCTCCGTGTGATCAAACCTTCTAACTGGCGGCGCAAATCACGTCGATGAAAGTAGCATGGCGCTGGCTGCTTACGGGGATTGTATTTGGTCGTTTAAGGTACGTATGTATATATGTATGTACGTACGCATGCATGTGTGTCTGTCTGTCTATATGTCCCCTGTCACATTCGTCCATTAGAATTCATTGTGTTTCTTTCAGTCATTTAACGAAATGATATCTATCCATCTACAAAGAAACATTATATGTATTTAAATAAGCAAAGAAACATTACAATATTGTATGAAAGATTCCCTGATGAAGCCCTTGTGGCGAAGGCTTGAAAATAAACATCGTCCCAGTGGGAAACATGACCAACGTGTTTAAGTATTGTTTTATTCAAATGTAACTGATTGGACACACACACACACATTAAACTAATAAATTCCAATGATAAGTAACCAAGCACCATTCCAGCAACTTACAGAGCAGTTTGGTGTTGCAATGACTGCAAGAAATATTTAATTATAAACTAAGCTTGCTTTTATGTCTTAGATTGAAGAAATAGGGGGAGATAAGCATTCATACCTGCCGTGATAGCTAATTCTGCCTAACTAACAGTATGTGTATGAGTGGGTGAATGGGGAAATAATAAATGCTTCTCAAAATGAGCCTTCAGCAAGCTTAGAGTCTCCAAGGGGGAGACAATCTCCAATAGGGAGAAAACTCACTAATATATAACTCCTGGCCAGGTACCGGGATTTTTCGAAATCTGATTGTTTTTCCTCAGTGACCCGCGGAAAGTGACAACTTAACTCCTCTGCCGTTTTCTGCTTTGAACAGAATGCTTTCCCAGAAAAAGGCTGGTGTGCAATACCTTAGTAACCTTAGTATGGTTTGTTGAGTTTAAAAAAACAAACAAACAAACAAACAAAAAAACCCCAAAGGTGCCACCTAAGAAGTAAAACAAAATCATGAAAGAGCAAAACAAGCTACCTTTTCTTGTGAAAAGGAGAATTATTAAAGGATAACCTCTTAAGACACAAGTGCTGCAGTCATTGCAACACCAAGCTGCTCTGTAAGTTGCTAGAATGATGCTCGGTTACTTATCCTTGGAATGCATTAGTTTATTGTAATTCAGTCCCCTGTGGATTCATTCCAAGAATTAGCTGGCCCTCAGCACTTGTGTCTTTAAGAGGATATCGTTTTACAGCTTCAACCATCCCTACGCTTTAAGTATTGAAGCGTTATTGGATGCAGGCAACCATTGTGAATTTGTAGCCATTTAGAATCACTCTTTTTAAATTGCATCGATTTCCGAAGAGGTTTTTCTGGCGCATATATATATATATATATATATATATATATATATATATATATGCTGTAATGTCGACATTATTCCTGACCATATGTTACTATATACAATCGGGTTGACATACTTTTAACAAGCAACTTTTTTCCTCCCCACACTTTCATTTTGTTTCATTTACCACCCTTCGCTTGCTGCTTTTGGGGGTGCTGTTGGATTCTTTTTTTTTTAACCTTGACGGTGAGAACACCACGGTTTTATGGTCTGTGGTGTGTCTCTATTTGACGCCAGGAAAACAGACACAACCAACCGTGTCTCCCTGATGAGTTCCGATCCAGTGGACGAAAGGCCTAGGAGCAGGCAATACACATAGATCTGCCTTCAAAAGGGATAACGATGGTTCCCTCATGCAGCTAGTGAAAGAGTTTTCATATCTATAATATATTTTCTTAAATTCATGTTCCCATTTTTCATCTTAACCCCCCCCCCCCCCTCCCCCCCGTTAAGTCCAAATCTTACCAAGTCATTACTATGATGACAGAGAGGTTGTTTTGCCTGCGCTTGTACCCCCCCCCCCTTTAGACTGTTCGTCTTTGTATTGTGTTTGACTTTCATCAAGTTTAAAAGGCTGTGCCAGTCTTTAATAAAAGTTGCTCTGTGTTAGGTTTTTTCTTATGGGAGCAAAAGTTACCCCACTTATTACTGTTTATAACTTCTGCTTTTCCTGCCCTCTACATATTAAAACGTTGTAAATCATTTTGTGTGAATCTGTTCCTTTAAGCAGTTTCTTGTCACACACATGCATTTCCTATCTATTTCTGATCAGGATTCTAATCACATAATAGAACTACCACCTCCGCAGCATTTCAGGATAATTTACATGGTGTGAACATACCTTTGACATAACTAACCCTGCCTTCTACATATCAAAACTTAGCCATTCTGGATTGATCTGGAGTTTAATCGTTTATTTTTTTTTAATCACTCTCATTCATTGCTATCTCTTTTTTTGAACAGATTTCTATCACATGATAATCCTACAACACCTACAGCATTTTTGAGAACTTATTCACATGGTAAGAGTGTGTTTGCATAACTGTTCACGTAGCTTCAGCAACCCCTACCCTCTACGTGTCGAAGCGTGGGCCTAACGCGGGCAACCAGTTTAGAATTCGTTACCATTTTTAGAATCACGCTCTTTCAATTTCTAATGATTTCCGAACAGAATTTCTGTACGTTGATACTGCTACGTCTGCACTATGCTTTGATATATTGCTGAAGATGCAATCACGTCACATAACTTTGACATAACTTCCCCTAACCCTACCCTCTACCTATCAAACAGAATCAGGCATTCCTTATTGATCTGGAATTGAACTATTTCTGATCATTCTCACTCATTTGCTATCTTTTTCCGAACAGGATTTCTACAACATAATAATCCTATAACAGCTACAGTACTTTAAAGACTAATTCAAAATAGTGAAATATCGTTTGCATTTCTCGTGCGGCGTCGGCTATCCCAAAAGCCTGTACGTATCGAAACGTAACTGGATATATATGGTCAGTTTTTTGAATTCTTAGTAGCATTTTAGAAACGCCCTCTTTTCAATTCCTTTTAATTTTGTTAAAATTTTCTGCCATACATATAAATGCTGTAACATCCTCTGTACTATGCTTCGACATATCATTGACCATGTGATCCCGTTGCATAACTTTTGACATAACTACTTCTAATTCTACATTCAAAAATAGGGTCGGTTATACAGGATTGATCTGGAATTTAAAACCTGTGTAATCTTTCTTGTTGTTTTTATATTTGTTTCCAAAAAGGATTTCTGTTACATAATAATGATACAGTTTTTTCTAGCATTCTAACACTTATTTCACACAGTTGATCGTATTCGCATATTCTTTTCACATAGCTTCAACTTCACCTACCTTTACGTATCAAAGTGTAGCCTGACACAGCCAATCAGTTCAAATTTGTAACCAATTTAGAGTCGCTCTCTTTCCGAACTGAAATGTTGCCATAAAAATGCTTCAGCATGTACACTATGCTTGGATATGTCTTAGTTTATAGAGTCGCGTTGGCACAACTTTCAACATGTCGTCCCCTGATCCTACCCTCTGCGTATCAAAATGTAGTAAGTCATTTTGGGCTGATCTGCAGCCTAAGTTTCTTGTCATTCATTTCCCATCTGTTTACGAACAGTTTTCAACTGCATGATAATGCTACCACCTCCGCAGCATTCTGGGAACTCTTCTAAAAAGTGCCATTGTCTTCATAGAACTTTCGACATAGCTTTCCTTAGCCCCACCCTCTGCATATCAAAATAGGGTGAAAGCCATTCTGGGTTGGTCTGCAATGTAATCATAGTTTATCATTCACATTCATTTGCTATGAAGCCATTCTGGGTTGGTCTGGAATGTAATCATAGTTTTATCATTCACATTCATTTGCTATCTTTTTCCGAACAGGATTTTACCATATGATAAGCTTTCAACACCTGGGGCATTTCGAAGACTATTTCACTTGGTAGGATCGTGTTCACATTACTTTTCATTTTGCTTCAGTTACCCCTACTCCCTACTCATCCAAGCGAAATCGGATGCTGGCAATTAGTTTCAATTTGTAACACTTTCAGAATCCTCTGTTTTAATTTCTATTCATTTCCTGGCATAAGTTTTGCCATATATTGATACTGCTACATTCATGCTGTGCTATGATACATTGTTCAGTGTGCTATCGTGTTCGCATAACTTTTGACAAAAACTCTCCTCACCCTACCCTCAACATATCAAAACATGATCCGTCACATTGGGCTGATCTCAAACAGTCCTTTTGTAATCACGCTCATACATTTCATATTCATTTCCAAACAGGGTTTCAACAACACATGAATCATAACATGTCCAGCTTTTCAGGAACTATTTCACCCGGTGTGATCGTGTCCGCATGACTTTTCACATTCCATCCAATACCCCTACCACCTAGGTATTGAGTCATAGCCAGCTGTTCCAGTCAGCTTGAATTCACCGTCGTTTAATCGTCGTTCTGTTTCAATTCTATCGATTTCTGAAAAAAAAAGTTTATGCCACATGTCAATGCTGACATACTTTTACTATGCTTTAAACATATCTTAGATTGTGCGATTGTGCTTGCAAAACTTTTGACTTGGGTATTCTTACCCCTACCCTCTAATTATAAAAAAATGTTTAAATTTTGGATCGATCTGCACGTCAGTCAATGCAGGATCGATCGTTCCCATATTTTTATCAATCTACATACACAATGCCCACCATGCTTGATTGTACCAACACAAACCCTATACTCAGTCCCACTTTACATTTCTGATTGTGTTCGCATGTTTAATGTTGTAGTGTTGTTGTTGTGTGTTGTTGTTTTCATCCCATAGTTTCCCAGCTCCTATCCCATACACAGATCACGGTAATCTATCTTTGCTTGATCTGAAATTCGATTATTTCATTAACACCTGCTTTGAGTTACTTTTACGTGGCGAGTAGGATTTCTTATAGCTTTTCGTTCTTTACTGTCTTTTCAAGTTCTGAAATAATTCAAGTCTGTGTCCGGAAATCTCACAAACTGACGTAAACTTCTTAGACTGTGACTGCATCAAATGCAGTCGCATTGTGCAGGGAAATTCCAGTTGGGGTCATTTCATTCATGTTTCTGTTTTGTCCATGATAGCACGGTGAGGCAGATTTCTGTGTATTCTGAAGGTTAATGGAGGATACTGGTATACTGTTATTTCAATCAGTTTGAGTTGGATATGGCTACGTGTGGCACTCAGCGGATTATCCAGGGTTTGTTTACATTTGAGTGGACTGTCATGTGGTGTATTGAAGTTGTCTGCTATTTCAGTAATTGATGGAGAGTGTCATGAATTGGGTGTTAATACTGCATAAGATGTATGTTGCCGAAATGCCTTTTAGCCCCTTACATTGACAGTGGACATGTAAGCAATGTACTGGCTCAGATTCGGGCCTTTGTTGTTGAATATGAGGTCACAATGTCTATTTCTAATCTAGTACAGAAGGGGTTTAGACCACTTGATCTGCCGTGAAGCCAGTGTTTTCTGTTCGATAATAATAACGTTATATGTGTCAAGATACATTTGTGATTTCCTTTGCCCCAATAGTTCACAGTTTACATACATTCCCTATTGATCATAAGAGTGAACAATGTAAAAAAAAAAAATCCGTCTTACCCTAAGTTGAAGGAAATGAATCCATTGTGCACAGAAGTAGCGATGTACAGGTCGCACATTGTATTTTGTCATTTCACATCAAATACAATTCAGTTCACAAACAGAATGATGTATTATCTGACAGAAAAAAAATGTTTAAAACGTTTTAGGTAATTGTGGCATAGGCCAAGCATATGCGAATGCGCATACATCAGACTCTTCTGGAGAAGAGACAAGAAACTCGACAAGTGTGATGTCAGACAACAACGGCTACAAGGCATCCTCTGCTGCTACCACCAGTTGGGGACTTACCACAAGCTGAACGCAAACCAGGTAGGTACATCACATGGTGTCAGAATGGCTCAAGCAAACTTTGAGCGCCTCACAATCGACTGGGATGCTCCGGATCTAGACCAAGAATTCTCAAGATTAAAAACTCACGTCGGATTCGTTTTTGCGGGACCACTAGCTGGTCTTGACCCCCAAACAAAAAGCTGGGTGGCTCGGGTACGTGGATCGACGCTTACGGCAGAGAAGTTTCCAAAATTCTTCCCTGGCAAAAAGGCGATCAAGATGACGCTGATAAAGTCCTCAGATGGCTAAAAGAATATGTCCGCCCACGGAAAAACAAGCGAATTGCCCAACACAAATTCAAACAAAGAAAACAAGCCTGCAGCGAGTCTTTTGACAACTTCGTCAAAGATCTTCGTATTCTCCTGCTTGACTGTGAGTGTACTGATGCTGACGATATACTCATTGATGCAGTCATTGATGGCGTGTATGAACTGAAAATACAAGAAAGGTTTCTTGATAGAGGAGAAGCACTAACACTTGCAAAAGCCATTGAAATAGGTCAACAACATGAACTTTCACAAAAAGCAATTGAAAATTGTCAGAGATGAAGATGATTTCTCAGTCACCACCTTGAGTAAAACATCAAAGAGCAACAGACAAGTGTTGAGACACAACAAACCTCAAAGATGCCAAATCTGAAATAAATGTCAGCGAACCGCCAAAGAACGTGGACAAACGAGTCACAAGACAAACCACAACGCGTTTCGACCTCTTAGATCTTCTTCAGGTGCAACAAAAATGAAACAAATAACGAAAATGCACTTAGCTTTGATCGCTTCTGTGTTCAGCGCAAGGAAGAAGGCGTTGTCCACGTTTCTCTGGCGGTTCGCTGACATTTATTTAAGATTTGTTTAGATTTCCGCCTGCAGTCGTTTCACTTTGCAACTAGATCAAAGATGCCAGCTTTCAAAAGAATTTCCAGAACTAGCCACAACCACAGGTACTCTGCCAGGTGAACACTCTATCAGACTCAAACCTGGCTCCACTGGAGTCATTCATTCAGCACGTCGTCAACCAGCAGCTCTCAAACAGAAAATAGTTGACAAACAGCAAGAGATGGAATCAGAAGGTCATATTAAAAAAGTAGAAGGACCCACAGAATGGGTCAGCTCTATGACAGTTTCACATTGAAATGGCAAGATCAGGATCTGTATCGATCCCAAAGACCTCAATGCTGCAATTCAACGTGAACATCCAATGCGAACCGTCGAAGAAAATCATTTCTGAAATTCCTGATGCAAAAGTCTTCTCAAAGTTTGATGCAAAGAGCGGGTTCCTTCAAATCAAATTAGATGTGCAATCATCATACCTCACAACATTCAACACACCCATAGGCAGATACAGGTGGCTACGTCTACCATTTGGAATAAAATCTGCTCCAGAGGTCTTTCAGAAAATCATGGACCAAATGTTAGAGGGGATTGAAGGTGCATATGCCACCATGGATGATATCCTGATAGCAGGTCATGACACAAACATCCTGATCAAATCCTAAAACAAGTAGTTGAAAGAGCAACTAAGTACACCTTGAAACTCAATCCTGAAAAAACTCCACATTCGAAAGTCAAGCGTCCCCTATGCTGGCCACCCCATTACAGCAGACGGTCTGAAAGCTGACCCAGAAAAAACACAGCTGCAGTACAAAACATGCCCACTCCAGAAAACAAAGATGATGTCAAACGTTTTCTTGGGCTTTGTCACATACTTAGGGAAGTTCATTCCCAATCTGAGTGAACTGAGTGCTCCTCTTCAAGACCTGCTGACAGAAGATGTGATCTTTGACTGACAAAGTACTCATGAAAATGCCTTCCATTTACTCAAAGATGCCTGCAGCAAACCACCAGTTTTGGCTTTTTACGATGTCCAGAAACCAGTGCAGATTGAATGTGACGCTAGCCAAAATGGCTTGGGTGCAGTGCTAACCCAAGATGGGCGACCTGTAGCTTATAGTCAAGAGTCCTTTCAGACGCAGAAAAAAAACTATGCCCAAATTGAGAAAGATATGCTCTCTATTGTTCACGGTTGCAAGAAATTTCACTGCCTGATCCTCGGAAAAAAACAGTGTAAGTGTTAAATGACCACAAACCACTGGAACAGACCTTCAAAAATACCGTTCTTTCAGCACCCATGCGTCTACAAAGGATGCTACTCAGTCTACAGTGGTATGATCTTCAAGTGACATACAAAAAAGGCTCAGTGATGTACGTATCTGATACACTGTCTCGTGCACACATCCCGGAAACAGAAGCAAAAGAATCACAATTTGACAACATCAACACTCTTGACTTTCTGTCAGTCACACCAGAGAAACACAAAGAACTCCAGTCAACCACTCAAGAAGAACTCAGCCAACGGCTCTCCTTGATTTTACGTGGATGACCAGGAGAGATGTCCTCTGTACCTACATCTCTTCGACCTTATTGGGACTCCAGAGCAGAACTCACAATTTCAGATGACATCATCTACAAAGGCTTGCGGATTGTCATACCACCCAGTCTACGAACCTACATGCTAGGACTCATTCATGAGTCTCACCTTGGCATAGTCAAGTGTAAACAGCGTGCACGAGAAGTTATGTTCTGGCCAGGAATGAGTGCAGCCATTGAAGACAAAATAAAAAAAACTGTTGCAAGTGTGCATCATTTAAAAAAAAGCCACCTGCAGAACCACTCATGCCTTCTTCTGTACCTGATCTTCCCTAGGCCACAGTCGGAACAGACATATTTGACTTTGAAAGGAAAAAAATATCTTCTCACCATTGACTACTACTCCAAGTTCACTGAAGCTGATGAGTTGAAAATGTTGAATACAGTTCAGTTATCAACAAACTCAAAGCTCAGTTCTGCCGACGCAGAATCCCAACAACTCTTCGGAGTGACTGTGGTCCCCAGTTTGTCAGTCAACAGTTTTCCCACTTTTGCCGTAACTTATGGAATCACACACAAGACACCCAGTCCTTACTTCCAAAGTTCAAATGGAGAAGCTGAAAGAGCCATAGGGACTGTTAACTCTCTGTGGCAGAAGAATAAAGACAAAGAACTGGCCTTACTAGACTACCGTACAACACCACTGGATGGCATTAACCTCTCTCCTGCCCAGCTTCTGATGAACCGTCGCCCTAGAAACACCTTGCCTGCATCTCATGAACTTCTGTCTCCACTTACTCTCAACAGAGACAAGATCATCCAACATTTCCAACAAGAAAAAAGAAAGCAGAAATACTATCATGACAAGCCCAGCATGCAAGACCTTCCTCCACTGCAGGAAGGCGATGCTGTAAGGATGACGCCCTCTGCCAGGATGTGAAGAGTGCTTCCTGCCACTGTTATCAAGAAACACTCGCCCAGATCTACATTGTTCCTGTCAAACTGCAAGAAATATCTCCAAAATGGGCGTTACCTAAGGAATTCCACAAAGGCAGCAAATGTACGCTCCAGTAGTCATCCATTTGACGACGAAGAACCTGGAGATTCGCAACTCAAGCACACGCACCAGCCATCCAACCTCAAGCACACACACCAGCCATCACTCCACCCACTGAACAACCTGTGGAAAAAAACAAACGTCAGTTGGAACAGTCACCTTTACCAGCATCAAATCCCCTGCAAACACGTCCCGCTCGAGCAGTCAAACTACCTGCACGTCTCGACCTATAAAGCTGTTTACATTTCAAAACTGTTATTAACTTTTCAAGTTTATTTACGTTATTAGTTTGCAAGTTTCGCATTACTTGTTTAGTTTTCACCTTCTACCGATATCTGCTTCAGCCAGGTCCTGTCCAGTTCCACTCACTATCATAACTAAGTCACTTTCGTGTTCGATACCGATTTGACAATGTGCTTGTTCGACACGGACTTGACCATGTGCTTTCGGAAGGGGGAGGATGTAGCATACACCAAGCACATGCGCATGCGCATACATCAGACTCTTCTGGAGAAGAGACAAGAATCTCGACAAATGTGACGTCAGACAACAACGGCAACAAGGCTCGTCCGCTTCTACTACCAGTTCTGGACTTACCACAAGCTGAACGCAAACCAGGTACGCACATCACAGTAATACTGTCGATTTTATAAATCATTTAAATCAGCAGAAACACAGGTCCAGACTGATGTCTCTTTCTTCCAGTATCAATAACCCCTTAAACCTCCTAAAGCGAGCGCTGTTTGGTCGGCGCTCGGCAGGAAACCTGTGTCGCCACAGTCACAGACTCAGGGAGCAGGGCGAGATCTAGAGCTAGAGCTACATCGGAAGAGCTAAACTGCAACACAGATCAGGTAGATCTAAACAAGTTTTGTTAGAATATAAATTATAAGTGATTGACTTAGTCTAGTATAAAAACACTAGCTCCCCTGACTTTTGCTAGTTCCATTAAACTCTTGATTTAACATGGAAGTACAGGTTTGGAACATAAATGATAAAATCTTAATACAGATCTGCAGAATGTTGTTCCAAACAAACAGGGCGACTACCACTGAGCCCGTTGCATGCAAAATTTGTTGGCTGTCCGTATACTGCGACTTTGGTCTCTTTTATTTCGACTGAACTTTCATCATATCAGGCAAACTTCTGGTTTCAAACTTATTCGCTTATGAGAACCAATAAATGATGGAATGTTAATTTGGTAACCTATGACAACAATCCATACCACCATTCGGAACAGTATATGGTCTGTGCAGTTCCACCATACCACCATTCGGAACAGTATCTGGCCTGTGCAGTTCCACCATACCACCCATTCGGAACAGTATATGGTCTGTGCAGTTCCACCATACCACCATTCGGAACAGTATATGGTCTGTGCAGTTCCACCATACCACCATTCGGAACAGTATATGGTCTGTGCAGTTCCACCATACCACCATCGGAACAGTATCTGGCCTGTGCAGTTCCACCATACCACCATTCGGAACAGTATCTGGCCTGTGCAGTTCCACCATACCACCATTCGGAACAGTATCTGGCCTGTGCAGTTCCACCATACCACCATTCGGAACAGTATCTGGCCTGTGCAGTTCCACCATACAGGTTGAAGGAACACGGTCATTTGCACAGTGTATAATTCACTTTTCTTTATCCGAATTGTCACTATGTTAAATATGTTATGAGGTCCATGAGGTAACCTCATGGGGAGCAGCGACACCGAGCTCCAGGATCTCACAGACTTGTCACAAGAGCAAGTGCCTACGGCATGGAGGTCAGCACAGAGAAGTCAAAGGTCATGGTCAACAGCACGACTAACAGCAGTGCCAACATAATTATGAATGGTGAACCCCTGGAAGAAGTGACCAACTTCAGGTACTTGGGAGCAACCCTGTCCAAAAGATGGCACCTGCACAGCAGAAATCCGATTCAGGATGAACTCCGCATCAGCAGCGATGGCCAGACTGAACAGAGTGTGGAAGCGCAACATCAAATTACACAAAATTCCGGCTCTACAAGTCACTAGTGGTCTCCTTCCTGTTATATGGTTGCGAGATATGGACATTGATGGCCGAAACAGAAAGAAGAATCCAGGCGTTTGAGACCAGGTGCCTGAGGAAACTACTCCGCATCCCTCATACAAAGAACACAAGACCAATGATTATGTGCGGAACCTGGTCACTAACCTAGTTGGGCCACGCGAACCACTTCCGGCAACCGTCAAACGACGGAAGATGGCATGGTTTGGCCACATCATTCGTCACAACACCATCTCCAAAACCATCCTTCAAGGTACCGTTGAAGGAGGGCGCAGACGAGGACGGCAGAGAAAGAGCTGGTCCGACAATATAAAGGACTGGACCAAAATGACCATGCCAGATCTCCTCGAGACAGCCACTAACAGAAGAGCCTGGAGAGAAACGGCGGCTGCCTCATCACGTCCCTAATGTATTATGTTATGGAGTCAGATTATAAATCTTAATTTGAATTGCCCTCTATGTTCTTTTACTATTTACATGGTTGGGTGTTGCGCACGTTTGTCCTGTCTCTAAAACTAGCAGTGTCATCTGTGTGTGTTCAGTGCCTCGGCAGGTAAGCTTATGAACTAGTGAGCCGTCTAAACCTTATTGTTCAGGGTGTTTACTGAACGTAAACTTTAAAAAGTAGTGAGTCGTCTGCACGTTATTTTTCTGGTGTGTACTGAACGTCCGGCCGCTTGATACCCAGCTTGACACGATATATATATATATATATATATATATATAAAATTTATAAACAAAGCTTGCTCTTATGTCTTAGATTGTAGAAATAGTGGGATGATAAGCCTTCATATCTGCAGTGGTAGATAATTCTGCCTAACTGACAGTATGTGCTTGAGTGGGTGAATGGGGAATAATAAATAAATGCTTCTCAAAATGAACCTTGCCACGCTTATAGTCTCCAAAGCAGGAGTTTGTTTTTTGCCTGAAGAAGACCCAAGAGGTCGAAATCCATCGTGTCTTGTCCTGTGTTTTGTTTGTCAATGTCCTTGGCGGTAACACCCCCTCTCTCTTTCTAATGATTCTTTCTGGGGCATTCATAGATCTGTCCCCTGTCCCCTGCATCCCGTGCGAACCCCTCCCCCTACTTCCCATCCCACATCGCACCCCCAACCCCCACCCCCTTCTTTTTATATTGTGAACGTGTCCTTTCTGCACACTCCAAACAGCAGCGAATGCTTTTAACAAGCGTGCGCACACACTCTCTCTGTCTCTATCTGTCTGTCTCTCTGTCTTCTCCCTGCTCTGCTCACCCCCTCCTCTCTCTCTCACTCTCACACACACACACACACACACACACACACACACACACTCGCTCACACACCTCAAAGAGAGAGAGAGAGAGAGAGAGAGAGAGACAGCGACAGACAGGCAAACAGACAGAAGACAGAGTGTCAAATTAGAAGAGAGATTAAAAAAAAAAAAAAACCTGCCTTATGAAACTTTGCTGTTTCGACCTCCCTCCTTCAACATTGATGTTTGAAAAAAATTCAAATTACGTCACGTGCCACTGCAGTGTCAATACTTTTATCAACCATTTGTTGTCTTAGGGAAGTAATCAGAAAGTTGGGTGACAAGTAAGATTTCTCAAACACTAGTTTCCCAGGACAACTATGATTTCCCTGGAATTTCTAGCCCTGGTCATGTTGGTGTCGGTCAGTGGTGCCTGTTCTGACCCAGCACATACAGGACACCACTTACCAAGCCCCCAGCTGATGGCCGTGACCATTGTGGCTTGGTCGCCCAGCCAACGTCAATGAACATCTACCTCCAGAGGGCGCCATCATATCATCCACTGACAGTCCTCCAGAACTGAACACGTGGACAGGGATTTCCCCCACAGGGAATGGAAAGTGAACTGAACACACGTGGACAGGGATTTCCCCCACAGGGAATGGAAAGTGAACTGAACAGGTGGACAGGGATTTCCCCCACAGGGAATGGAAAGGAACTGAACACGTGAACAGGGAACCCACAGGAATGGAAAGTGAACTGAACACGTGGACAGGGATTTCCCCCACAGGGAATGGAAAGTGAACTGAACACGTGAGCAGAGCATTGGAGCCACAGGGAATTTCTTTTCTTGAACTGAATTTTTTTTTTTTTTTTTTTCCCCCAGGGAGGGAGGGAAGGTTCTTTTTTTTTTTTTTTTTTTTGGGGGGGGGGGGGGGGGGGGGGGAGGGGGGGAGATGGGAGGGAGGACAGGGAGGAGGGGGACTGATCAGGATGATGCTGTTTGTTCTGTTTTGATCTGAGATCACATGACAGAGCTGTACACTATGTGAACCATCCTTCTCCAGCCGTTGACAAACACTGTCTCTCTGAACTATTGTCTGAACCTTTTTCTGAAACCTGACAGCCCTGCTTACGACTGTGTGTTGTTGACCTGAAATACCGTAGGAACTTTGAAGACACCCCGAGTTCTATTCAGCCCTTTGTCTGTTTTTTGACCTGAAATACCGTAGGAACTTTGAAGACACCCCGAGTTCTATTCAGCCCTTTGTCTGTTGTTGGACCTGAAATACCGTAGGACTTTTGAAGACACCCCGAGTTCTATTCAGCCCTTTGTCTGTTGTTGACCTGAAATACCGTAGGAACTTTGAAGACACCCCGAGTTCTATTCAGCCCTTTGTCTGTTGTTGTTGACCTGAATACCGTAGGAACTTTGAAGACACCCCGAGTTCTATTCAGCCCTTTGTCTGTTGTTGACCTGAAATACCGTAGGAACTTTGAAGACACCCGAGTTCTAGTTCTATTCAGCCCTTTGTCTGTTGTTGACCTGAAATACCGTAGGAACTTTGAAGACACTCCGAGTTCTATTCAGCCCTTTGTTGTTGACCTGAAATACCGTAGGAACTTTGAAGACACCCCGAGTTCTATTCAGCCCTTTGTCTGTTGTTGACCTGAAATACCGTAGGAACTTTGAAGACACTCCGAGTTCCATTCAGCCCTTGTTGTTGTTGACCTGAAATACCGTAGGAACTTTGAAGACACCCCGAGTTCTATTCAGCCCTTTGTCTGTTGTTGACCTGAAATACCGTAGGAACTTTGAAGACACCCCGAGTTCTATTCAGCCCTTTGTCTGTTGTTGACCTGAAATACCGTAGGAACTTTGAAGACACCCCGAGTTCTATTCAGCCCTTTGTCTGTTGTTGACCTGAAATACCATAGGAACTTTGAAGACACCCCGAGTTCCATTCAGCCCTTGGGAACTGGTGATGTCCCCTCTAACAGTGCAGACACAGACTGTGGAGTGGTGTGTGATTCGGCCACATTTCCTGACCACCAACCTCAGCCAGTTACAATGGTGTCCATACATGTCAACCTCACCTGCTAACAACGTGTCCACACATGTCAACCTCACTCACTGGTAACATGTGTCCATACATGTCAACCTCACTGTGTAACAATGTGTCCACACATGTCAACCTCACTGTGTAATAATGTGTCCACACATGTCAACCTCACCTGGTAACAAGGTGTTCACACACAAATCACAGAGATGTGCAGAATACACATACAGTTCTTGACGTACCTGGCCGCCCAGTCAGTCTCATTTCATAGGTGGTATCGGACATGGAGGAGTCGGGTCCCCCTGTCCACAACGCGCTCCACCAGGTGCCTGGCTGTTGCAGCTGGTCAGCACAGAGACAGCACCCCGACAGCAGCTGTGCCGTGTCCTGACTGTTGGTGCACTGTACAAGGCAACCTCAGGACAGGACACAGAGGTCAGACCCTTCACCCAGGGGAGGTCACTGTCAGGGGTTGTGCTACGTGGACAGACTATCAATTCAAGGTGTAACAATGGGGATGCTGCATGTGCATGTCACCAGATAACATGTCAGGGTGCGTCACTGTCATGGTGTCATACGGCATGTACAGACCATCATGTCAGGGTGTGTGTCACTGTCATGTCAGTCGTGCGGCATGTATGTACAGACATCATCTGTCAGGGTGTGTGTCACTGTCATGGGTCGTACGGCATGTACAGACCATCATGTCAGGGTGTGTCACTGTCATGGGTCGTACGGCATGTACAGACCATCATCAGGTCAGGTGTGTGTCATGTCATGGTCAGTACATGGCATGTACAGACCATCATGTCAGGGTGTCACTGTCATGGGTCGTACGGCATGTACAGACCATCATGTCAGGGTGTGTCACTGTCATGGGTCGTACGGCATGTACAGACCATCATGTCAGGGTGTGTCATTGTCATGGTCGTATGGGCATGTACAGACCATCATGTCAGGGTGTGTCATTGTCATGAGTCGTACGGCATGTACAGACCATCATGTCAGGGTGTGTCACTGTCATCGGTCGTACGGCATGTACAGACCATCATGTCAGGGTGTGTCATTGTCATGGGTCGTATGGCATGTGTACAGACCATCATGTCAGGGTGTGTCACTGTCAATGGTCATACGGCATGTACAGACCCATCATGTCAGGGTATGTCAGTGTCATGGGTCATACAGCATGTACAGTCCTTCAGGTCAGGGTGTGCCACTGTCATGGGTCGTACGGCATGTACAGACCATCATGTTAGTGTTATCACTATGAGGGATGTACTATGGGGGTGTGTTCCAGAGTACAAACATCAGCTACATGTTAAAGTGTCACAAACACATGTGTGTTACAGTGTTGTACATACCAATGTCAGTCACAGCATATACAGCCCTCTGTCAGATACAGTATGAACAGACAGACATCATTCAGTGTGTACACACCTGTGTTAGTTGCAGTACCTACAGCCTCACCCATGTCACATAATGTGCACAGACCTACACCATGCAGTGTATACACACCTATGTCACACAGTGTATGTACAGAGACCTACACCATGCAGTGTATACAGACCTACACATGCAGTGTATACAGACCTACACCATGCAGTGTGTATAAGACCCTACACCATGCAGTGTATACAGACCTACACCACACACAGTGTGTACAGACACCTATGTCACACAGTGTATACAGACCTACCTACACCATGCAGTGTATACAGACCTGTGTCATGCAGTGTATACAGACCTACACCATGCAGTGTATACAGACCTACACCATGCAGTGTATACAGACCTACACCATACAGTGTATACAGACCTACACCATGCAGTGTATACACACACCTACACCATGCAGTGTATACAGACCTACACCACCATGCAGTGTATACACACCTACGTCATGCAGTGTATACAGACCTACACCATGCAGTGTATACACACCTACACCATGCAGTGTATACAGACCTACACCATGCAGTGTATACACACCTACACCATGCAGTGTATACAGACCTACCTACACCATGCAGTGTATACAGTGTACACACCTATGTCTCAGTGTATACAGACCTACACCATGCAGTGTATACACACCTACGTCATGCAGTGTACACAGACCTACACCATGCAGTGTATACACACCCATTTCACGCAGTGTATACAGACCTACACCATGCAGTGTATACAGACCTATGCCATGCAGTGTATACAGACCTACACCATGCAGTGTATACAGACCTACACCATACAGTGTATACAGACCTACACCATGCAGTGTATACAGACTTATGTCATACAGTGTATACAGACCTACACCATGCAGTGTATACAGACCACACCTACACATGCAGTGTATACACACCTATGTCACACAGTGTATACAGACCTACACCATGCAGTGTATACAGTCCTACACCATGCAGTGTATACAGACCTACACCATGCAGTGTATACACACCTATGTCACACAGTGTATACACACCTATGTCATACAGTGTATACACAGACCTATGTCATACAGTGTATACAGACCTATGTCATACAGTGTATACAGACCTATACCATGTAGTGTATACAGACCTACACCATGCAGTGTATACACACACCTGTCATACAGTGTATATAGACTTATGTCATATGCATACAGTGTACACAGACCTATTTCATACAGTGAGTACAGCCCCATCTTATACAATGTATACAGACAGACCTATGCCAGTTTGTACAGACATGGTTTTTCAGATATGAACTCCAACAATTATTGCAGATCCATTGCTTCAACAAATAATGATGCAGTCCAGTTCAGAAAAAAAAAAAAAAAGAAAAAAAGAAAGAAAACTGTTGATGCCAAGCGCAGATCCCGGCAAACCCGGGATTGGGAGATCCTCCCTCCTTTCGCTTTGCCTTCATGTCTTCCTTTCGTGAAATACACCAAAGTACCTTCAACACAGGATGGCAAAAAAACAAAACGACAACAACAACAACAACCACACTAAATGATGATACAACCTTAGTGTTTGACTGGAGACCAAAGTGACCACGGGAACACAGGACACAGATCACTTGTTCATGTCGATCAGGTATACGATGTCCCTCTGTTTTAAAATCGCAACATTATAAAAACATGCTGATTAAAATAATCGTCCAAAATATCAGTCACATCGCAGACACTGTGACACTTTGGAAAAACACTGCATGACTGAGAGGAAGAAAACCGATCCGACAGAAATGACGCAATACTTCAGGAAAAGACATCACGACAGATGAATGACGACAAAAATTAGAAGTTGCAGGGTGTTTGTCGCTGTCAGCGTGAAGGTCAGAGCTGTGACAGGCACACAGCAAACAATACTCCCCTGATAGCAGTCAGCGTCAAGATCAGAGCTGTGACAGACACACACAAACAATACTCCCCTGATAGCTGTCAGCGTCAAGATCAGAGCTGTGACAGACACCAAACAATACTCCCCTGATAGCAGTCAGCGTCAAGATCAGAGCTGTGACAGACACAACAAACAATACTCCCCTGATAGCAGTCAGCGTCAAGATCAGAGCTGTGTCAGACACACACCAAACAATACTCCCCTGATAGCAGCTGTCAGCGTCAAGATCAGAACTGTGTCAGACACTGACAGACACAACAAACAATACTCCCCTGATAGTAGTCAGCATCAAGATCAGAGCTGTGACAGACACACAGCAAACAATACTCCCCTGATAGCAGTCAGCGTGAAGATCAGAGCTGTGTCAGACACTCACACCAAACAATACTCCCCTGATAGCAGTCAGCGTCAAGATCAGAGCTGTGTCAGACACACACACAAACAATACTCCCCTGATAGCAGTCAGCATCAAGATCAGAGCTGTGACAGACACACAGCAAAACAATACTCCCCTGATAGCAGTCAGCGTGAAGATCAGAGCTGTGACAGACACACACAACAAACAATACTCCCCTGATAGCAGTCAGCGTGAAGATCAGAGCTGTGTCAGACACACCAAACAATACTCCCCTGATAGCAGTCAGCGTCAAGATCAGAGCTGTGTCAGACACACACCAAACAATACTCCCCTGATAGCAGTCAGCGTGAAGATCAGAGCTGTGTCAGACACACACCAAACAATACTCCCCTGATAGCAGTCAGCGTCAAGATCAGAGCTGTGACAGACACACACCAAACAATACTCCCCTGATAGCAGTCAGCGTCAAGATCAGAGCTGTGACAGACACACAGCAAACAATACTCCCCTGATAGCAGTCAGCGTCAAGATCAGAGCTGTGACAGACACACACCAAACAATACTCCCCTGATAGCAGTCAGCGTCAAGATCAGAGCTGTGACAGACACACAGCAAACAATACTCCCCTGATAGCAGTCAGCGTCAAGATCAGAGCTGTGACAGAGACACACAGCAAACAATACTCCCCTGATAGCAGTCAGCGTGAAGATCAGAGCTGTGTCAGACACACAGCAAACAATACTCCCCTGATAGCAGTCAGCGTCAAGATCAGAGCTGTGACAGACACACACACAAAACAATACTCCCCTGATAGCAGTCAGCGTCAAGATCAGAGCTGTGATAGACACACAGCAAACAATACTCCCCTGATAGCAGTCAGCGTCAAGATCAGAGCTGTGTCAGACACACAGCAAACAATACTCCCCTGATAGCAGTCAGCGTGAAGATCAGAGCTGTGACAGACACACACAGCAAACAATACTCCCCTGATAGCAGTCAGCGTCAAGATCAGAGCTGTGTGACAGACACACAGCAAACAATACTCCCCTGATAGCAGTCAGCGTCAAGATCAGAGCTGTGTCAGACACACAGCAAACAATACTCCCCTGATAGCAGTCAGCGTGAAGATCAGAGCTGTGACAGACACACACACAAACAATACTCCCCTGATAGCAGTCAGCGTGAAGATCAGAGCTGTGTCAGACACACACCAAACAATACTCCCCTGATAGCAGTCAGCGTCAAGATCAGAGCTGTGTCAGACACACACCAAAACAAACACTCCCCCCTGATAGCAGTCAGCGTGAAAGATCAGAGCTGTGTCAGACACACACCAAAACAATACTCCCCTGATAGCAGTCAGCGTCAAGATCAGAGCTGTGTCAGACAATGGGCACAGACAGAGTGTTATGTGTATTTCACAATACTGTGTCAGTGTGCACAGAGCTGTCTGTTACAGTGTATGTTGTTGTGCAATGATACTGGTGTGTACTGGTCATGTCAGTGTGCACAGAGCTGTTTGTTACAGTGTATGTTGTACAATGATACTGGTGTGTACTGGACTGTGTCAGTGTGCACAGAGCTGTCTGTTACAGTGTATGTTGTACAATGATACTGGTGTGTACTGGTCTGTGTCAGTGTGCACAGACTTATCATTTACAGTATGTATATCACAATGATGCCGGTGTGTATTGACATGTGTCTAACAGTGTGTACATGCCTACGTCATTCACAATCTACAAAGATGTAACGTGCAAGATGTTGCATATGCTGATGTGTAACATATGTAACAACCTAGACTTTGTCAGTGTGCGCACAACACTACTTCATACAACGTGTACAGATCTCTATGTGTAGCAATGTTTACATACCTGTGTTTGTTACATAATGTGCACTTCTGTGATGTGTAGTCCCTCGAGTCAGCTAAGAACTGTGTGAACTGTGCTGCTTTCAGGGGTAGTGTACATATGACGTCAACTCACCTGTTGGGAGCTGCTGAGAGCTGTCCACTGCCGCCATCAGCTGAGCTGACGTCACGTTGGGCAGGAGGCGCCTTGCTCACCCTGACGTTGCCGCTGACCATGTCATGCGTGAGATGCTTCAGAGCCACCTCCTGATTCTGAAGTTGGGTGATGGCCTTAGCGACAACCCTGGCGATGATTTGGTCCTGGTTTGATGATGGGTGTCCTCCGACAGATTTGACCTCGCAGACCAGAATGCCATACTGGCGGGAAATGACGATAATGTCACACTCCCCGTCAGCAATGTTGATGGGGATGGACGGGTGGGTGATGGAGGGAAGTTGAGAAATGATGTTGGTGGGGTTGATGTGATGTTGGGGATTATGGCGGTTGTCCAAATACCCACGGAATTTCATTTGGGAGATGATCATCATGGCTTCGCCAATACTCCCCAGGGCCTGGAGACACTGGTGCTGTGCAACGTCATCCTGAAGATCGCTGTCCTGGAAGTCTTCATCCTGCAGGCCTGCTGGGTTTTCTGTGAAAACTGTGCCAGCTGTTGATGGGGGGATGGTGGAGGTGGGGGTGGGGGGTTACGTCTTAAAAGTCGCCGAAGTCCGCGAGAAATGGGTTGAAGTGGATTCTGTCTGACACGGACAGGCAGTCCGGCAACAGTCTCCACAGTACGAGAGGAACCCGATTGAAAAAAAAGGGCGGGAAGAAATGGGGTGTGGTGAGGAGATCAGGGTACATGGATCGGATGAAGGGGATCCAGGCATCCTCTGGAGCAGTCCCCGCCTGCAATGAACAATCAACCCTATATTTTTTTTTCATCAATGTTTGGTCATCATCATCATCATCATTAAAAAACCATCATCATTATAATAATAATTATATTATTATTATTATTACGTTCATCATCATTATGTTATTATCATTAAATGATAATAATGTTATTATTATTATTATTATTATCATTATTAATCTATTCACTCCTTCATTTACTATTTTATGGCTTGTTGCATACTTTAGTTACGCACAGTCTAAAACCACACCCCATCATGAAATGAACTGTTCCACGTTAAAACGTTCAGCCTGACCGATCTGTATCTGTCACCGCCAACCAGTGATAACACCAGGCAGTTCAGGTTCAATCCTCTCTGTGTCGTTAAACGTTCAGCCTGACCGATCTGTATCAGTCACCGCCACCCATGATAACACCAGGCAGTTCGGGTTCAATGGTTCAATCCTCTC
>JADBJO010027057.1:5000-21794 GCA_016801955.1 Conus betulinus | reverse complement strand
TAAATTTTGCAAGATCTTCCCTTTGACAAATGCATCGACACAGCCGACGGCGTGCCGTTTATTGATGTTTCAGGAACAAAGAGTTGTTCCAGCTTTTTGAGTCTTCTGCGTGCTAGTTTCACAACGATGGTCCTTTTGAAAGCAAATTATTGATCCGATGAAGCGGGGCGACTAAGACTGAAAATACTGTGTGGATTTCTTCTGCTTGATTTTCAAAAAAATGCGTTCACATTCAGCAGGTTCGGTGCGGTGCGGTGTGGTGTGTGTGGTGGTATGGTATGGTGTGGTGCGGTGTGTGTGTGTGTGTGTGGTGTGGTAGTGGTGGTGGTGGTGGTGGTGGTGGTGGTGGTGGTGGTGTGTGTGTGTGTGTGTGTGTGTGTGTGTGTGTGTGTGTGTGTGTGTGTGTGTGTGTGTGTGTGTGCAGTTTATTGAAACTGAAAATTTACACACTGGGCTTTTTTTTAAGACACAAAAGACAATAGGAAAAGAAAGACTGACGCAAAGAGAAACGCGCAGAGACTGTAAGAGAGAGAGAGAGAGAGAGAGAGAGAGAGATGACGAGGATTACTTTACAATGATCAAAATAGTGACTAAATAGACTAGAACTGGTGGGGAGTAAACAAAAACTAAATGCAACAAACAATGGGAAGACCTGTATGTTTATGTGATGTAAACTCACACAAACGCTGTACATACAATCAATGAAAGAAATACATAAATACCCTACAAACAACTATTAAACGACAAAAAAGCAAATCGGCTGAATAAACTATTACAAGCAAATCGACTTCACATGTTATTACATTTGCTTGATTCAGAGTTATGTCTTTGTCGTTTGTATGTGTTACGTTTCGTGTGCCGTCTGTTATCAAATGACGCGTGCACAGATTGTGTCATGCTTCCGGTGGTCTCTTTAACATACCCAAATAAAGCAGAAAGTGCCAGAATCTTCCAAAAACTGTTTCTTGAACGTTCCGAGCATTTTGATTGACTGAAACACGGAATGGGACGTTTCTGGATCCTTCCAGACAGATCCATGCTTTTTCAAAGGCAATCCTTCTGGAGTTCAGTGCGTTTTGACTGGCTGTTCTACTTCATGCTTTTCGAACACTCGAGAGCACTCCACAACTGTGGATGGACTAAGCGACATCATGTTTCTTAAACTTTCAATGTCACGACTAGTGAATAAATCAGGACGGTGGCAGAGGGGGTGGGGGGGGAGGGGGTAGGAAAGGAGAGGAGTGTGGTGTGAAGAATTTGAAAATGACAGTATGCGAGGACACGTTTTTGTTCAGGGACCATTTGCCATCCAGTATTGATTCTGAATGTTTTGCTGTTTGTATCTTGAACTTGTTACCAGAACTGACCTTTCTTCTTTCTGGATGGACTCGACAAAAATTTCGAAGCAGCTGTTGTCAACCTACCTTCACTTAGTATTTCACCCTCGCTAATGTGTCAAAGAACAAGAGTTTAATTTCACCCTCACTAATGTGTCAAAGAACAGGGGGTTAATTTCACTCTGACTAATGTGTAAAAGAACAGGAGTTTAAATCCATCTTAATCGTGATACAAACAAAGAACAAAAAAAATGGTAGAGAGTAATGTAAAGTAAGGGTGGGAAAAAAAAGGTAAAAATAAAAGAATTCACTTACAAACAACAACAGAGATGTTCGTGTTTACACCTGATGTAATCCAACATGGAAAAAAAGGGAAGGGAAAATGATGAAAAATGGAAATAATTCAATCACACCGGTGTCTCGCTTCCTATCCCGACCGCACCGCCACCTCCATCCCCACCCCAACTCTTCTCTCAATGCCTTGTTCATATCTAAAAGCCAAACCCTTTGCCACCCCCCCCCCACCCCAAATCTTCTCTCTGTGTCTTGTTCATATCTAAAAGCCAAACCCTGTACCATCCCCACCCAGATCTTCTCTCTGAGTCTTGTTCATATCTGAAAGCCAAATTCTGTACCACCCCCGCCCCAACTCTTCTCTCTGTGTGTCTGTTCATATCTAAAAGCCAAACCCTGTACCATCCCCACCCCAAATCTTCTCTCTGTGTCTGTTCATATCTGAAAGCCAAACTCTGTACCACCCCCACCCCAACTCTTCTCTCTGTGTCTTGTTCATATCTAAAAGCCAAACCCTGTGCGCAAACGGCTAAAGACTGTTTATTTTGTATGGCCTATCATGTCACAGAGGTCAAACTTGAAAGATTTGACGGGCATGGAAATATTTGCTTTCTGTGTGCAAGCTCTATTACCCTTGCCAGAGGTCTTTGACGTAAGCCTTCGCTTTAGATTTCAAAGCAGTGTGAGGGATAGGGAATCTGCTGGATTTGTATTGTAGCATTCTTAACCAGTTGATCAACGACTTTACTGCCTCTATTGCCTACATGACTGGGAACCCATACAAAAAACAATATTGTAAGCATACGATTTCAGACAGAGAATTAAAAAAGAGAGATTTGCTGGTTATAGCCCAGCCGACAGCAAAGGGCCATATCAGGGCTGTCAACTCTTTGAAGTCAACTCTTAAAACAAATCAAAACAAAAACAGACATACGCAAGTCATTAAGACGAATTTTCTACTAAAAAAAAAAAAAAAGAAAAAAAAAAAAAAAAAAAAAGAAAAGAAACACGGTGAAGTCTTGTTTAATCATCATTCTTCTGTGAAACCTTAGATCAGATGAAAAATGTCTCTCTCTTTTAAAAAACTCAAAAATCACATCAGTACAGATGGGCCATCTCTGAACAAGATGTTCGTGCAGTCTGCTGTAAAGTGTGAGGAAGCTGTTGCACAATGCTCATTAGAGGCTGCCCCTTCCTCATCAGATTTACCGTCAGTAAGATGTTCTTTGCAAGGACTGAAATTCAGAAATAAGTTCTACAAAAAAGAAAGTAGTGTTTGCCAGTGAGCTGGTGGAGTCTGCAATACGAGGCCAGATTAAAGCGAATCTTCGATGTGAGGAAAGTGCATGATGGGTCGTCAGGGAACTTGAACCAATCACACACGTCTGCAGTTTTCCAGGAAGAAGAATACTAATTCCCAAAGGTGGATTGGCAGTCAGGTTGTCTTCAAAGTTTCTTGAGGCACGTCGGTTGAAAATCACGGTCAGAAGCGGGGTTTGGTGCTCAGAAAAGAGGTTCGGACAGTAGTTCAGAGAAAAATTTCAGCCGACGTTTGAGGAGGGATGGTTCTCCTGCCTCTTCATGCAGACTGTATACAGAGGTGGTGTGCAGACGGAATGAGGCGGCTTGAGATGAGAGAACATGAGATAGGAAGGGCTAACAGAACTGTAGACATCATGTCCGTTGTCCAGTTTGGAGCAGGCCAGAACCCTGTGCAGATGGAGAAGCGTTTTCTTATAAGCGCCCCAATCTCTATGTGTCACGACTCTGAATGCTCATTTCTTTCAAACAAGAAGTTTTCAACTGCTGGATGTGACTGTTAAATGTTCTTTTTTTTTTTTTTTTTTTTATCAAATCTAACTCGTAGAAACTGGGTTCCTTCACGACTAGAATGGTTGACTTACCCAAACGAATGTCAGAGTGAGCAAAACTGTAAAAAGTTGTGAAAATAGTTACACTGAGTTTTGATACCAGAAAATGTAAATCCACACTTTCCTCCATCCACTGTCGGATCTTATGTCCGCAAAGTTGAAGGCGACGTTGCATGCCAACATACACACTCTGACATACGAACAACACACACACACACACACACACACACACACACACACACACACACACACACACACACACACACACACACACACACACACACACACACACACACACACACACACTCTCTCTCTCTCTCTCTCTCTCTCTCTCTCTCTCTCTCTCTCTCTCTCTCTCTCTCTCTCTCTCCGAGATACGCGCACACACAAATACTTCGCTGAGAGCACAAATCCCCAGACACGCGTAAACGAACAACAGACAAAAATGCAGGCATACGCAAAAAGCCAGACACATTTGCTCCCTCACTCCCTCATCAAACACATTCACACAGACACACGCACATCCACACGCTCACATGCACAAGCGCAACACACATACAGAAAGAGAGCAGGTGAGCGCTCTTTGGTGCATAGTACACACATGCAGGCACCCATGTACGTGAACGCCTGGATTATGCTTACACACACACACACACACACACACACACACACACACACACACACACACACACACACACACACACACACACACACACACACACACACACACACACACACACACACACACACACACACACACACACACAAACACACAATGGAATCTATTAACCTAGGACCAGTTGGCCCCGAGATCTCGCAGTCCAACAGCTGGATTATTTACCAGCATGTAGGTGCTCTTCATGTGAAGATCTACTGACTCCGAGATCTATGGATCCTGAGATCAGTGAACCTGACCAGTGGGCTGCTATTTCTTACCTGCAAAACAAAGGGGTGTGCTTTGAAGAAAAACTTCTTTTGTTATTCCTTTGTGTCTGGGTGAAGGTTTTCCCCCTCATTTTGAATTACATTGAAATATGCCACAGGCCTGCACTTGCAGCTAAAGGAGACCCATACACCCAATTCTGATTGGCTGTTTATAGATGACGTATTCGCCGCCATTTTATTTGAGGAATACCCTTTCAGGTAAATTAAGCATACCGCGTGAACATGTACGCCCAATCAACTGATGGTGCTGCGGATTAGTATACTCTTGTCTTGGTAAGTATCGCATTCTTTTACCGCAAGGCGTTCGTTTGCTCTTTTCCCGCTCCTTTACGCCGGCCATTGTCCGCTTCCAGTTCGACTGATTTCATCTGATCTACTGTTTTTGCTAGCAGAATGACTTCCTAATGTGTATTCAAACTGCATTTCAAAAGGAAATGATGAAACGCTTTTCACATAAGATGATCTGTGTGGATTCCACTCCTTCAACAACACAGTATGAATTTTTATTAATTTATATCCTTGTATTGATGATTTTGGAGAAAACTATTCCAGTAGCATGGGCAGTTTCCAATAAGGAGGACGCAGAAGCTTTACAAGTATTTCTTATTGCATTGAAAGAGGTTAATTATGGACAAGATTATCCAACTGTTGTATTTATGAGCGATTTGGCAAATGCATTTTACAGTGCATGGTGTCGTGTGTTTTTCTTGCCACGAAAAAGACTTATTGTTCCTGGCATGCTGACAGAGCATGGAAGAAGAAATTGAATGAAGTAGTCCCATCTAAAGAACAAGTTTATTTCTATGCCCACTTATCCATGCTGTGGAGAGAAGTAGATGAAAGAAAATTCAGAAAAATGTTGACAGAGATTGAAGAGATTCTGCAAGCTCATCCAGCTTTTCATCGCTATTTTGTCAAAACTTATGAATTATGGGCAGCTTGCTTTCGAAAGGGAGGTTTATCAAACACAAACGTGCACGCTGAAGCATTTCACCGTTTTTGAAAGACTTTCACAAAAAACTTTTTCACAAAAAAAAAAAAACAGAAGAGTGAATAGTTTGCTGTTTGTGTTACTTAAGATAAGGCATGTGACCAGTTAATTAAATGTCAAAAGGGGAAAGTCACTCACAAACTACGTGAAATTCGAAATAGTCATAAAGCTGCGCAGGATATAAGTCATCTTGTGGTCCATACTCATTATCAGGATGAGTGGATTGTGCCATCAAGTGCAGACTGCAGTAATCAGGTTTACTTTGTCAATTGAATTCCTGAATGTCAGCAGTGCTCATGCAGACAAGTTTGTGAAGAATGTAAGATATGTGTGATAAGTTTTCATGTACTCGTTTTTAATATATAACTAGAGAGTTGTCATGTAAACATCTACATGCAGTGCAAATCGTTCTGACACAAATATCTTGTCAGGAATCTCAGAGAGAAACACAAACTGAAGACCAAGAGGTCATGATGGAAATGACCTCAGAAGCCGACACGCATGAAGAATGTGCAACTGACACAAGGAGTATTTAAAAAGAGTTTCATTTGTAAACCAGACACTGACTGTTCTAATAAACTACATGAACCGCGGGATGTCGCACTCAAAGACGCAAATGAACTTATCACTATAATTAATAATGCTAATAGCATTGAAGCTCTAAAGAGTGTAATTTCAAATGTTAAATCTGCCAAGAGTATTTCAAATGGTTTGGAAACAATTGTGATCAGTCAGTAAAGAAATTGAAAATACATGAGAAATTCCTGGAAACAAAAATTTTGACACCCAGAAACAGAAGATGTTTTTTTTCCACAAAAAGAAAGTCCAAAAAGAAACGGTTGAAACTGTGCAAGCCAGATGTCAAAGAATGTGAACTGTTAACCAAGAAGCTGAATGCAGTAACACCATCTAAATCAATGTGCCATTTGCTTTTGTGAAGAGGATAATGGTAGCAGTGAGGAAATAGTATGGCAGTAGTGTTCTGATTATCAAAGTTGGGTACATGTTATCTGTGATGACATGTCCAGTGCCAATGAAATAGATATTTATCACTGCCGCCCTTGCCGAGACAAGACAAATGTTTTTTTGTAAGTAGGTGGCTGCATTTTCTGATCTGATGAAACCAATGGTCACTTTTATTGAAAAGTGAAGTCAGACTAGTCTTCCATCCCTTGTAGCTGTATGTTGAAACAGTTAAAGTGAAGTCAGACTAGTCTTCCATCCCTTGTAGCTATATATTGAAACAGTTAAAGTGAAGTCAGACTAGTCTTCCATCCCTTGTAGCTATATGCTGGAACAGTTAAAGTGAAGTCAGACTAGTTCCATCCCTTGTAGCTGTATGTTGAAACAGTTAAAGTGAAGTCAGACTAGTCTTCCATCCCTTGTAGCTGTATGTTGAAACAGTTTAGTGGAGAGCTGCAGAGGGCTGTAAGACATTCAGACATAGGATGATTTATTTGTCCTCAAAAAAGGAAATGGCCGTGTAGTGGCAAAGTATTATCATCGTAAAACGCCCAGATCTGCTCAATGACATGCACATGAAGTAGCCAAGCTCATGTAATCAAGTCACATTGCACGTCCACATAACATACACTTGTATCTCCACATGTTTTTCCCATTCGTAATACAGTCAAATAGAATATTTACACTGTAAGTATTAAAACACACACACACACACACACACACACACACACACACACACACACACACACACACACACACACACACACACACACACGTGCAAGAAATATGTCAACTGACCCAGCCTTGATATACAATTTCACGAAGTTTTCTGCAAGGATGTTCTTCAACCATATTTACAAATGGAAAAGTCAGCAATACTGTACAGGTATGTCACATTTTTTTGTTCAAGGCAAAATTAGGTAAAGATATATCCTTTTAATGCCATATTAAAGGATATTAACTGCACAAACACAAATGTGTCTCCACCATATTAACTCACAGGACTTGATTACAAGCATCACCACTGAACTTGCGATGAGATTTTGCACCCATGTTAATTGTTATTGATTGTGAATGCTCTCTTTCTTTTCTTTCTTTCTCAATTCTATACATGAATTGCAAACTTCAGCTCTTGCAGCCACAGTTTATAAGATGTGTTGAATGGTCATTCTGCATAAGAATGATTTATATTCTCAATTATTGACCAATGACATTTCCTGATATTTTACGGCATGTTGTGGCTTTCCTGGTACATGCCTTCCTTCCCTTCCTCCTGGGTCAGCCCCGATGTAGCCCACAGCGGTTGGTGGGGCTATAAGCCACATGATTGATTGACTTAAGTTCAAATCAAGGATGGGAGGTGCTCATATGGTTTTTGTTGTGGGGTTGTTTGTTCAGTGACAATATGTACATTGTCCTCTCTTTTTTTTTTCTTTCTGTTGATTATATTGTCTGAATCCTGTTGTGACCTACAAGGGCATGTTTGAAAGTATTACCGATGTCGTAATCAAGAGTAAAGAATCGAGCAGAAAAAATCATGGGGGCCATTCTCTGTCTTCTAAACTCATAGTCATAGTCATACATTTTTTACTTGATAGCAGTTTATCACATATCAGTTTTTCTGTTGCTACCTTGCACATACCCGGTAGTGTTCAGGGCGGACACTAGCTGTCCATCCTACAGCGTCTGCCCGTATGTTTGTCTCTGTTCACTGGGAGTGATATGAGTTAGCACTTTGGATATCACCAGATTAGCCATTGAATTATGCTAACTGATGTGTGTGTGTGTGTGTGTGTGTGTGTGTGTGTGTGTGTGTGTGTGTGTGTGTGTGTGTGTGTGTGTGTGTGTGTTTGCAGGATGTGTGTATGTGTCTCTGTGTGTTTGTTTTGCTGATTCACACAGCAGCACACTTACATCATCCGTTTGATGGAACACATCCTTCCGAAATACTTTTTGTCTATAGCTTGCTCCAAACTTGTGTCGATGTCCGACTGGTGGATTTCTGGGCCCTGCTGTTGCACACCGACGGATCGGGGAGCGAGCACCGAAGCGTATCCTGAATGGGCGTGGATGTGTATGTGCGTGCGCGCGTATGTGTGCGTGTATGCGTGTGTTTATGAGAGTGAATGCATGTGTGTACGAGTGCTCGAGTATGAGTGTGTGTGTGTGTGTGTGTGTGTGTGTGTGTGTGTGTGTGTGTGTGTGTGTGTGTGTGTGTGCAGGCGCGCGCGCGCGCAGGTGTGTGTGTGTGTGTGTGTGTGTGTGTGTGTGTGTGTGTGTGTGTGTGTGTGTGTGTGTGTGTGTGTGTGTGTGTGTGTGTGTGTGTGTGTGTGCGTGTGTAAGTCTGTGTGTGAGTGTGTAAGTGAGTGTATGTGAGGGTATGGGTGTGTTCGTATTGAGATGCGTGTATTTGTTCGTTCTTCAATTTAACGTCTATTCACATAAAGTGATTTTAGACAGAGTTAGGGAAGTAGCGTGTATTTGTGTATTTATGTAAGTGCGTACTTTTGTGTGTGTGTGCGCGCGGGCACGCGCGCCCGTATGTGTATGTGTATGTGCGTGAGTACGCATGCGCGCGCTTGTGTGTGCGCTTGTGTGTGTATGTGTATGTGTGCGCGCGTATTTTGGTGTGTTAATTATGCTTCTTTGCTTTGAATGAAAAACGTTGGTATTCTGTTCATAATGTTTTCTTAAATGTCAGTACAACTTTGAGTTAATCTGACAATAAATTGGTTTCTCATGTGTGTTTACTATCATGGCATGTAGCTTCTGGTTTGTTTACTGGCTCACTGTACAGTTTAACCTTGGAACAATATCAACACACCACTATGCCCTTTTTGAACTTGAACTGGAGGTGTTTGAGGCCTCGTTGGAGGCCTGTTCACCTTCGAGACTTGCAGACAGTCTACACCTAAGGACTTGCATGCGTGGGGTATCTAAGGGATCTGAAGTACCACCACCTGTTCATAGCATACTGGATTAAACTTTGAAGGCAGGCTGTTTCAGTGGGCATCCAGTCTGGACTTAAAGGTGTTCATTGATGGGGCTGTGACTATCTGCTCTGGGAGGCTAATTCAGCAGTTGATGACTCTCTCGGAGAGAAAAAAAAAAAAAACTTCCTGTACTTGCAGCCTACTGTGACCTTTGACTAGTTTCGGGCTGTTGCCCCTTGATCTCTGCTATCAAATAGCTGAACCTGAGCGTTCTTCACCCTGTACAATCCGGTGCACGTACTTATACAGGTCAATCATGTCACCTCCTGCCCCGTCAATGTTGTAGACTGGGTAACTAGGGTATGGCCTAGCGTTCTGGGTAGGATTTGTCTTTGAACGATGAAAGGAGCTTTGTTGCTCTGCGCTGAACATCCTTCACCTCGGCACACACAGTCTTGTGGTGAGGATACCAAGCCGAGTGCCCATACTCCAGGACTGGTCTTACAAGTGACTTGTACAGCTGGATGAAGGTCTCATTTGTCAAGTGGTCGAAAGAGCGTCAGATTATCCCGACAATTCTATTTGCTGATATTCTTTATTGCTTTGTTCTATTTTTTTTTAATTACAAAGGAACAGAATAATAAACAGGTGTAACAATGCAAGGTCTTTTCACAGTCTTTTCAGAGTGCGCATGCATGCGTGTGTGTGTGTGTGTGTGTGTGTGTGTGTGTGTGTGTGTGTGTGTGTGTGTGTGTGTGTGTTGTGTGTGTGTGTGTTGTGTGTGGTGGTGGTGGTGGTGGAGGTGGGGCCCCTGTGTTGTTCATTAACATTATTGACATCATAATAATTTCTTCTCTTTTAAAATATTTTTTTTTCAGTAACAACAAAAAAAGAAAAATACAACGTTGAGGTCTTGCATTGATCATACTCATAGTGCTAAGCCAGTTATAGGTGCCAGAATAATCCAGAATGACTGTGGACCCTCAACACTGAAGAAGAGAAGAGTGCCATGTGAATGACAACAAACAACACAAATTAATGCAGGGCGCTTGGAAAAGGGTAAAGGGGGTGGGGTTGGTGTGGAAAAGTGCACTATCAATAGTATCATCTGTGTGATTACAATCGAAATTGATGAGAAGTGGATCGTCGAAAATCAGCTTTACATTTTTTTTTTTTTTATTAAATGTACCTACCACCACCGGACTTTCTCCAGTGATCGCCTTATACCAGTTACGGCACACGTGAAGAGCATGACACCGACGATAAGCACGAACAAACGGCCATTCAGATAGCAAAGCAGAAATGAAAACATGAGGCGCGACTCGAACAGCTGAAGCACCAATTTATGAATTTCGCTCGACTTCAGCTGCGAAGCAGTCGCAACACTTTGTTGGTGGATGGAGTCCACAGTGCTATAAATAGACGGAATCCTGAATGACATCATCTTTGAACAGCCAATCAGAATTGGGTGTTTGGGTCTCCGTTTAGCTGCATGTTGAATGTGTGCGTGTGTGTGTGTGTGTGTGTTGTGTGTTAATCTCGCTTACTTACTCGGGGTTCCGCAGCGACGGAAAAATAACGTCACGGTGCTTGACGTCAAACACCGTGACGTTCTCAGCTGGGTGAACTAGAAGGGCTTTCATTTGCTCTCCGGAGGTGCTCTTCGGGTCTTGATCCTCTGTCAGCAGGACGGATCCTCCTGGCCGTTCCTGGCTGTGGTGAAGTCCTGGCGTGGGTAGAGGTGGTGCGTCGGGTGGGGACTGGACAGATGGCCAGTCCCGCCTCGGTGTTTGTGTTCTCGAGGATGTTGCCGCACCACACTTCTGTTTGCTGCTCCTAAATTGACTTCACCAGAGAGTACTAGCTTCCAGGAGGTCGTGTGCTGACAGGGAGACTCCGGCAGGATCTGTAGCCTTATCACTCTGGAGAGCCTAGAATTGCGCTGCTACTACGGCCATGTAAAATCTCCTTCTCACCATTTTCCCCAGTGCCCCTAGCAGCTCGCTACACTTGTGCACATTGCGACCAAACAGGGTGTTGAGGAGGACTGGCTGAGCCTGGCCTCCCCAGTCACAGCTCTTGGAACACTCTGATGCATATTACAGTTCTGAGTGAAGCCTTTACGCAACCAGTTACGTACTCATTCAGAACTGTGTTCCTAAACGATGCAGCACAAAGTATGGGTTTGTCTCAAAGACAGAATGGGGCTTAGTGTCTGACACTATGCCACCAAGAACCTCTTGCATAAAAATCGGCTCATCGAACAAAACAAGAAGAAGAGGAGGAAGAGGAGGAGAAGGAGGACATGAAATAACAACATTAAGAGCAGCTTGTAGTGCCATGGTCATTTATTCTCATAGCAAGAGCTGAGCAGGTTTCATGGTGAACATGTGAACGGAATTCAAAAGGGCGGTTTATTTGTGTCTTTTTTCTTATGTGACAGCTATCCGGTGGGCTGCACGTGTGACCGCGGCTGACGTGGAAGGACCTGTGTTGATCACGGACTTTCCGTTTATCGTCTATGGCCAGATCGATGGCCATTACACTGTTGTTTCATGTCATCTGGATGACCTCTATGTCATGGTCAGGTGTGATTTGTAAGGACTTTTTTTATATCATGGTTATGTGTGTCTTGCGACTCCAATATGTTATGACCATATGGGATTGTCAGGCCGTTATATTCTAACCATGTGTGTCTTGAAAGGTCATTTTATTGTGAGCATGTGTTGGAAGGTCATTATATTGTGATCATGTGAATATTGTCGGTCATTATAATTATTGTGATCATGTGGATATTGTCGGTCATTATATCGTGATCATTCGAATATTGTCGGTCATTATAATTTATTGTGATCATGCAAATATTGTCGGTCACTATGTTGTGCTCATGTGAGCATTGTGTTGGATGGGTCATTCTATTGTGATCATGTGAGTATTGTAATTCAGTTATATTCGGGCCATTTTTCTTAAAAAGGCCGTTACACTGTGACCACGTGATCACTGTCTGTTACATTGTGACCGTGTGTGTCTTAGAAGGCCATCATATTGTGATCATGTGTATCTTAGAAGGCCATTGTATTGTGATCATGTGTATCTTAGAAGGCCATTATATTGTGATCATGTGTATTTTAGGCCATTATATTGTGATCATATGAAGCCATTATGTTGTGATCATGTGTATTTTAGAAGGCCATTATTATTGTGATCATGTGTATCTTAGAAGGCCGTTATATGATGATCATGTGTATCTTAGAAGGCCATTACATTGTGATCATATGTACCTTAGAAGAAGGCCATCATATAGTGATCATGTGTCTTAGAAGGCCATTATATTGTGACCGTGTGTGTCTTAGAAGGCCATTATATTGTGATCATGTGATTGTGTATCTTAGAAGGCCATTATATTGTGATCATGTGTATCTTAGAAGGCCATTATATTGTGATCATGTGTATCTTAGAAGGCCGTTATATTGTGATCATGTCTATCTTAAAAGGCCATCATATAGTGATCATGTGTGTCTTAGAAGGCCATTATATTGTGATGATGTGTACCTTAGAAGGCCATTATATTGTGACCATGTTTATCTTAGAAGAAGGCCATCATATAGCGATCATGTGTGTTAGAAGGCCATCATATAATGATCATGTGTGTCTTAGAAGGCCATTATGTTGTGATCATGTATATCTTAGAAGGCCATTATATTGCGATCATGTGTTTATCTTACATGGCCGTCATATTGCGATCATGTATATCTTAGAAGGCCATTATATTGTGATCATGTGTGTCTTACAAGGCCATTATATTATGATGATGTGTATCTTACAAGGCCATTATATTGTGATGATGTGTATATTACAAGGCCATTATATTGTGATGGTGTGTGCATGTATTTGTGGCCTTAAAGGCTATGGTTGACCTCGCTGGCCATTCTATTGAAGGCAGCCCGAATTTAAAGGCCAAGGCCATTGTCTGTTGACCATGTGTGTCTGTATAGTGCCAATATGTGTGACCACCAAGTCTATTATCTTGTGGTCGATGTAATTCAGGATGCCACCGTTATGTGGGCATGGATGATTTGGCCATTACAGTGAGCTGCCGTCTGACCTAGAGACAGGAATACCGTGGCAAGCCTGCACAGATAAAGCGCAGTTAGGACAGAACAAGTGGGCTGATTGTCTCTTCCACATATTTTCTGGCTAAAAGTCACAATGGCTTTTCCGTGAAGTTGATCATTGGGTCACTTGTGTCTGATGAAGCTTGTTGTCAGACCACCGTTCGACACGCAGGTGGCGTGTAAGCCTTGTCCTTCACACGTTTTTTGGGATCATGAAGTGGAAGGACATGTCGAAAAGTCTGGTAATATCCGCTGTAGCAAATTTACTTCGTCATATTGTCACAGACTGAATCCCGACTTTGATATCCGAACTACAAACTTTCCTGTCGTTACATCTCCATAGCGTTACTATCATTACTACCACTACTACTACTACTTTAGCTATTATTGTAGCTATTCTTATTCTTGTTATCATCATCAAAATTATTTATTATTTTTATCATTATTATCATTATCATTATTGTTGTTACTAGCAGTACCAACAGTAGCAGCATTATCATTTTCATCATCATTATATATAATTATATATAATAACACTAATTATAATTATCATTATTGTTACTATTATCATCTTCATCATCATCATCATCATCTTCGTTTTAAATTAATTCCTATCTTTTTTGCTCCTCTTCAAAATCTGACCTCTTCTCTTTAGTTCTTTTCTCCAAATTCAGTTCCTAACCCTAGACCATATTTCGCCCCGAGAGTGAAAAAGAAAGTGACTGTGTGTTCCTTCTGTGTTTTCGCCGTTTTCATGTTATTTGTGTTGCCCGAAGAAGTCCATGAAGTGCAAGTGCGTGGTGTCTGTTAGGTAACTTGTTTGTTCCTTTCGTTTGGTGGCCTTGTCATTTTGTCTTAGCTCTTATGCTTCAATTGCCATTTACAGTCACCCCACTTTCAACACCCCACACTACTAATAAAGAGAATCTGATCGGACCTAAAGCTGATTTAGCAGCCCAGTTATATGCTTGTTACAGCCACTAGTGATTCGATTATCATTTCACGAAATCTGTCAACTGCTTTAGGGCAATGTTAATTCTAGACTTCAAAATAATAATAATAATGATAATAATATAAATGGGCAGCTGCGTTCATTTAAACCATATATTTCAAGATCAAGGTACATTGTCAGTTCAACATGCTGAACGAAACTCTATGCATTGAAAAAGATATTCCAGGAATACTTTTTCTCCAAGACATTCTTCATGAATGTCTGTTAGGCAACATTTATGACTACAGCCTTAATCGTTAATGATGATGCACGTTGTATTGCATCCCTGAACAATGTTGTGCATAGAAATAATGACACACAGTTACCTGCCCTGACATGTCCTTTCACAGCATCTTCGTAGATCGATAAAACCCACCATTTCCTCCCTCCCCCCCCCCCCCTCCCACTCCGATACCCCCTCTCCTTCCCAACCTCAAACCCATCCCATCCCCATGCCTCACCATCTCCCGACCCTCTCTCATTTTCATTTCCGAGTGCGCATATTCCAACTGAAATTTGTGAGCTTGCCTTTTATCAGTCACTTTACCCCAATCATCTCTCTATCACGTATGTCTCAAATTTCTTGTTTATGGTATATTGGAAATTTACGAACGCACATGAAATAACTCGTTCACGTTTGTCCCGTATCGAGCGTGGTAGAGGAATGTCATTGGCGGATTAGCAGTAGTGCTCTCCCTCACCTGGCACAGATTTTCGAACTACGTGAAGGAGGTCCAAGTGGTCAGATAATTAATCGTCATGTGATAGCTGGCATTCAAGGCGGTGAGGACCCTCCGGAGTTCGAACCTTCCTGATGGCGAAAGGAGACAGATCTGTCCACTAGGACACTGGGGTATCAAATGAGTGCTAAAGGCTCAGTCAGCTGAAGTTGCTTAGTAACCACACGGAGTCCACTACCTTGAAGAACACGAGTCTTGTACTGTTTCAGTTGGCATTGCCGTAGGGCACTGTGTTGATGCTTTGTCAGGCTGGTTGGAATGCGTGTGGACGACGTTGTCGTAGCTTTCTATAGGATAAGTACTGTGCGAAAGTGGCCCCGAATTCATCGTGAATTTTCGATGTCCATTTGGTGAGAACTGGTTGTTTGCTAAGTTATCATGTTAAAACGTGTGTAGATGTGTGGAAGAATGCAGTGAGAGTGGAATTCATTGTAGATGTAAACGAGGTGGCAGAGAAACAACATGCACAAAGGCATGGCCAAAGCCATATTCTTTGTTTCCATCCCTATATAAGCTGAACAGAGAAAGAGAGAGGGCACGACACACGAGAGAGAGAGAGAGAGAGAGAGAGAGAGAGAGAGAGAGAGGGAGGACAGATTAGGGTCGAAAGAAGCGTGATCTGGGCGACAGAAATGCAAGTACGTTTTTTTAACGCAGGGCTTAGGCGTCAAAGACAAGCTAAGAGGGAAAGACTGAGTTCGAAACCCAGAGGTGGGTTGAAAAGTGAAAAGGGAGAAGATGTCTATGTCGAAGAAGAATCCCCAGAGTCCCAGTACTTGAACCTCGTGCCCAGACTACCCAAAGCGTCACCATCACCCAGTGCTGAAGAAAATTTGTAGTGACTTGTTCGAGAACTGTGGTGTGGTGGTGGTGGTGGTGGTGGTGGTGTGTACGTGTGTGTGTGTGTGTGTCGGGGGGGGGGGGGGGGTGTGAGAGAGAGAGAGTGTGTGTGTGTGTGTGTGTGTGTGTGTGTGTGTGTGTGTGTGAAAACCTGGCCAGCTAACTCGGGATTAGGAAGTATTGGTCTATTCTTTTTTTCTTTTGTTTTTTGTTGTTGTTGTTGTTGTTGTTGTTGTTGTTTTTTTTTTCCTTTTTTGACCATTTGGATTATTCATGCGTAATTATGAGTAAAAATATACCTCTTGTTTTCAGTCGTGTTAGGAGAGAAGCGAAGGCGTGACATCCCATTCCCTAAGAGAGGTGAATGCACCCACCAACCTGTCACCTCTCTTAGCTGTGCGCATATACATCTATGAGTGTAGAGACAACCTAGGTGTGTTAACCCTGACTAATACAACAACTTAGTTCACTTAAGCAATGCCACCACGATTTCCTCCGTCTTGGACAGGATCAGAAATGTGTTTCATTAGTTAATTTTCTCCAAGATGAAAACAAAGATAGCATGGTTGCTCAAAATGTCTCCTATTTTGTCAGTTACATGGCTCATATTCAGGTTCTTTAAACGGTCAAGAAATAAAACAATTAGGCACGATGTTTTTCATTTTTTTTGTTGTTTTCAGGTGTATTTGTTTTCCCTTCGTGTCTTTTTTTTACATAGAAGTCTGTTTATTTGACAAAGAAAAAGTTCCTGAGAGAATATGAATCTACGAATAC
>JADBJO010027056.1:7500-21797 GCA_016801955.1 Conus betulinus | reverse complement strand
CTGTCCATATAACCCCTTCATCTTTTTTGTATTCTTAAAGAATAGTTTGCCTATTTTAGGTTAGTAATCCGCAGTTTGCAATGTGTTATCAGCTAGCATAGCAACATCTCAGGCTTATCTTCGTAAACAAATAATAGTATTTGGTCCCAGCAAACGACCGTGAGGAACACCACGTGGTCACTTTGTACTTGATTTTGTTCCGCTGTATTAACATACTGACTTTTCTTTGTAGAAAGAGGAAACGTTTTACTGGCAGAACATTGGAGAATGAAAAAAGCCGTATAGACAAGCCCCCCCCCCCCCCTCTCTCTCTCTCTCTTCTCCTGCGTCTGTCTGTCTGTCTGTCTTTGGTCAACAGCGGTTATAAATTCCAATTCATAAAAGGGAGATCTAGAAAATGTAGATAGTTACAGAATATTGAACACGAGATTGTACACATGGTTGGAAAACAATCAATTAATATCAGAAAGCCAAGCTGGGTTCAGAAAAGATTATTCCACCATTGATCTGATTTTCAGTCTGTATGCGATTGTTCAGAAGTATATGAGCAAAAAAAAAAAAAAAAATGAAAAATTGTATGTTGCTTTTGTGGATTAAAAAAAAAAAAAGCTTTCGATTCGGTCAGACACGATAAGTTAATTGAATGCATCAGAAGTAAAAGAGTAAAGGGGACGTTTTTTTGCTCGTCTTTAACAGCAATGAACGAATCCCTACTTTCATGTGTCCGTACAAATTCTGATATATCTGAGTTCTTGAATGCCTGATTGGTGTGAGACAAGGATCTTTTTTGAGCCCTACATTGTTCTCAGTATTTATTAACTAGTTAGCAGATCATATGAACGAAAGAGGAAAGCCATGGCGTTCATTTATTGCCAGACCTTATGGAAATATTTATTTTGCTCTTTGCTGATGATGTAGCTCTAATTTCTACAACTCCATGGGGCTTACAAAACCATTTAAATGTATTGAAGTCTTGTTGTGATGACATGCAGTTAACTGTTAACATTGAAAAAAAAAAAAAATAAGGTAATGGTGTTAAGGAAAGGTGGGTTCTTGGAAAACGCGAGCGATGGTATTTCATTGATCTAAGATGATCTAAGATTAGAAGTAGTTAATAATTATTGCAAGCTGAGATTCTGTTTCACAAGAAAAAATCAGTGCTAAATTAGGTACAGAGCATTTTGTGACCAAGGGTAAGAAAAACTTTTGTGGAGTTAAACCGAGTTTTCCAGAAATATAAGAAATGAATGCAAGCACATTCTTTAAGAATTCTTGACGTAAGAAATCCAACCCATTCTGTTATATTCTTCTGAAATATGGGGCCTACAAAGATTAGAGGTAATAGAGAAAGTACATTTGATGGCCTGCAAAAGATTTCTGGGAGTACCACTAAGGACACCATATAAAATGGTGTATGGTGACTTGGGACGATACCCACTCTATATTAACTCCTTCACTAATTCCCTTAGATACTTGTTTAAACTGTCACGAATGAATCCTGATAGATTACCATATAATACCTATTTAATGTTGCTTGATGTAGATAGATCTGGAAAGGCATGTTGGGCTTCTCAGATAAGGCAAATTCTATGTGAAACTGGATTTAACATTGTGTGGCTGCAGCAAGGTGTTGGAGATGTTAAGGCTTTTGTTTAATGTCTATTTAAACAAAGACTCGTGGATTTCTTTATTCAGGAATGGACTGGATCCATTAAAGTTCGAGACAGGTATGATAGTTACAGATCCTTTAAAAACCATTTTCGAAAAAGAGAACTATATCAGTTACACGGATACATGCTGCTTTCGAGTTGCTATTTTACAAACAAGATTAAATGCTTTGCCACTTAACAACAATGTCCATCCATGCAGTAAGAACAGCCAAGATAGGTTATGTCCTTTTTGTAATACCAGAATTGAAGATGAACTCCATTTTTTTTATTCGAGTGCTTCATGTATGATGACCTTAGAATAAAGTTTTTTGGGAGATTGTACATTTTTACCACTCCTTGGTTTGCTTAAAGTAAATAATGCCACCCACAGGCATAATTTGTCCAGGTATGTGTTTCATGCTAATAATATAAGGAAGAAAATGACGTCTCAAGGTTGAATATTTACATTTATTTATTTTTGATATATTGTTTAACTCGCTCCAGTTGAGTAGTTAATTTTGCTCAGAGGCCACTACTCTTAACGGCATTGGTTGTGTAACAAGTTAAACTGTATGATAATCGTGCAGTCTATAAAAATGTGTCTATACGTTCGTGCTCTTATTTGGATTCCAAGCTTTCCTTTACAGATGAAAATATTATGATAATTGCTTTGACGCCCCCCCCCCCCCCCCCCCTTCCGTTTGATCCATTTATCATCCCCTACCCCTCCCCCTCCCGATTGCATTGTATTGTGGCCCAAAACCGAAGTACATTAACTGCTGAGTTCTGAGTTCTCTCTCTCTCTCTCTCTCTCTCTCTCTCTCTCTCTCTCTCTCTCTCTCTCTCTCTCTCGCATGCACACACACAGACACACACAAATAATTCTCGCATGACCACTAACACAGGATGAGCACATAGACTCACTTTGTCACACTTGAGTGAAAACAGAAATGAAACTCAAATCATGAATGCATGCTTAAAACTTGTTTTGATACAGGAGGTTCTTTCGCCAACATCATGGCGGTGCACCTCGCTCGTTTTCGAAAGGTGCCTGATGTCGCCAGCAAAGGATTGTGGGATATGCCCAAAGTGAGGCTGTACACGTCAGAGGGGGTAAGGTTTTCTAGATCACTTGTCTGCGAGAGTGTATAAGTGTGTGTGTGTGTGTGTGTGTGTGTGTGTGTGTGTGTGTGTGTGCACGCGCCTATGTGTGCCTGTGTGTGTGTGTGTGTGTGTGCTTGTGTGTGTGTGCGTGCGTGCGTGCGTGCGTGCGTGCGTGCGTGTGTGTGTGTGTGTGTGTGTGTGTGTGTGTGTGTGTGTGTGTGTGTGTGTGTGTGTGTGTGTGTGTGTGTGTGTGTGTGTGTGTGTGTGTGTGTGTGTGTGGTGTGTGTGTGTGTGTGTGTGTGTGTGTGTGTGTTGTGTGTGTGTGTGTGTGTGTGTGTGTGTGTGTGTGTGTGTGTGTGTGTTGCGTTTGTTGTCTATATATGTGTATATATGCGATTCATTCAAACACTTTCATCATTTTCTGTCTTGATTAATTTTGTTCCTTCCTTTCAGTCTCTTCCATTAATTTTTTTGTTCTGTTTGTTTCTTTCTGTAGATGAATAAAACACAGTGCAACACATCACAACACGCGCAGTACAAAGCTCAAAATGCCTCAGTTGAGCAAGAAAACAATAAAACATCACAACACAATGCAAAACACGAAACAGATTAGTAGAGGAACAAAATCAATGCAATACAAAGCAACACAGAAAAGCACAAAACAGATTTGCTGAGGAATAAAACGATGCAATGCACTACACCATAGTGCACAGAGTAGTTTGGTAGGGAAATAAAACAGTGCAGCAGCGTGCAGCACAGAGCACAAAACAGTTTGGTGTGGAGCAGAACAATAGCCGTTTAAAGCACGAAACGGTGTGGAGGAGAAAGACAACGAGGCAACACAACACTGCAAAGAGCACAAAACAGTTTGGTGTGGAATAGAACAATAGCCGTTCAAAGCACGAAACAGTGTGGAAGAGAAAGACAACGAGGCAACACAACACTGCTAAGAGCACAAAACAGTTTGGTGTGGAATAGAACAATAGCCGTTCAAAGCACGAAACGGTGTGGAGGAGGAGAAAGTCAACGAGGCAACACAACACTGCAAAAGAGCACAAAACAGTTTTGGTAGAGAGAAGAAACAACTTAATGCCGTGCAAAGCAGAAATCGATATGACAGGCAAAAAGGTAAGGTAATGTTGCTTATAGCCCGGCTGATCGCCAAGGGCCATATCAGGGCCGTCACCGCGTTGAAGTCAACTCACCAGTCATTCATTCACACAACCCTTTAGAATGCATCTTCTGAAAACACACCCGAAATTTTGTTAGAAGTCTTTCCACTGTAAAACCTGAGATTAGATGAAAAAAAATGTTAGTCTCTTTCAGATAACAGGAAGAAACCACAAAACTCAAGACAATGCAACGCACAAAACAGTTTGATGGGCCAAATGATCAACACAGTAGAACTTAAGTAAAATGCACTCAACCGTTGCGTTGTGGAACGAAATGACACAATGCATCAAAATGCACAAAACAGTATGGTAGGGGAAGAACAACGGAACACAGGCCAGTGCAAAGCATAAAACAGTTTGATAGAGGAATAAAACAATGCATCACAAGATCATTCATAACGAAGCCAGTTTGGAAGTGGAATAGAATTATGAAGCACGCTACAAAGCACAAGACACTTTAGTGGAGTAAAGAAAAAAAATGCAACGCAACACAGTACAAACACAAAACAGATTTGTATAGGAGTGGAACAACAACACACAGTGCAAAACACACAAACAGACTACACAGCACAAAACACAAAACAGATTTTTATAGGAATGGAACAACACAACAGTACAAAACACAAAACAGTTTTGTATACGAATGGAACAACACAATAGTACGAAACACAAAACAGATCTGTATAGGAATGGAACAACACACACAACAGTACAAAACACAAAACAGATTTTATAGGAATGGAACAACACAACAGTACGAAACACGAAACAGATCTGTATAGGAATGGAACAACAACACACAGTACAAAACACAAAACACATTTGTATAGGAATGGAACAACACTACACAGTTAAAACCACACAGCAGAGTTTGGTAGAGAAATAAAACAATGGAACAAATATAGAACAAGCATAAAGCAATAAAAACCAAAATCAAACCACAAAATAGATTTAGGCAGAGGAAGAAGAAGCACAACATAATACTACTCACAAAATAGTTTGGTCAAGGAATTAAACACCCACAACGCAGCACAAAGCACAGAAATGAAACAGCACAATGCAGTACACAACACAGGAATAAAAAACGGCACAATGCAGTACACAGCACAGGAATAAAACAGCACAATGCAGTACACAGCACAGGAATACAACACCACACATGCAGTACATAGCACAGGAATACAACGCCACAATGCAGTACAAAGCACAGGAATACAACGCCACAATGCAGTACAAAGCACAGGAATAAACACTCCAGAATGCTGTACAAAGCACAGGAATACAACGCCACAATGCAGTACAAAGCACAGGAATACAACGCTACGATGCAGTACAAAGCACAGAAATACAACACCACAATGTAGTACAAAGCACAGGAATACAACGCTACGATGCAGTACCAAAGCACAGGAATACAACGCCACGATGCAGTACACAGCACAGGAATACAACGCCACAATGTAGTACAAAGCACAGGAATAAAACGCCACAATGCAGTACAAAGCACATGAATAAAAGGCCACAAAGCAGTACACAGCACAGGAATAAAACGCCACAACGCAGTACAAAGCACAGGAATAAAACGCTGCAACGCAGTACACAGCACAGGAATACAACGTCACAACGCAGTACATAGCACAGGAATACAACGCCACAATGCAGTACAAAGCACAGGAATAACACTCCACAATGCTGTACAAAGCAGAGGAATACAACGCCACAATGCAGTACAAAGCACAGGAATACAACGCCACAATGCAGTACAAAGTACAGGAATACAACGCCACAATGCAGGACACAGCACAGGAATACAACGCCACAATGCAGTACAAAGCACAGGAATACAACGCCACAGTGCAGTACACAGCACAGGAATACAACGCCACAATGCAGTACACAGCACAGGAATACAACGCCACAATGCAGTACACAGCACAGGAATACAACGCCACAATGCAGTACAAAGCACAGGAATACAACGCCACAATGCAGTTCACAGCACAGGAATAAAACGCCACAATGCAGTACACAGCACAGGAATACCACGCCAAATTGCAGTACAAAGCACAGGAATAAAACGCCCGCCACAATGCAGTACAAAGCACACGAATAAAACGCCACAACGCAATACACAGCCCAGGAATAAAACGCCACAATTCAGTACAAAGCACAGGAATAAAACGCCACAATGCAGTACAAATCACAGGAATAAAACGCCACAATGCAGTACACAGCACAGACAGGAATAAAACGCCACAATGCAGTACACAGCACAGGAATAAAACGATGTATTGTAGTACAAATCACAAAACAGTTTCGTAGAGAAATAAAACAATGCAATGCAACACAGCACAAGAACACACTGAAAGCTGATAGGGAGGGGTGGGGGGAGTGTATTATAAACACAGTACAAAACACACACACACACACACACACACACACACACACACACACACACACACACAGAAAGCTGATAGAGGTGGGGTGGGGTGGGGATGGGGGGATGCATCATAAAGCAGTACAAAACACAAAACAATTTTGGTAGATATATAAAACAATACATCAACACAGTACGAGACACAAAGCACAAAGCACAACCTGATAGTTGAATGAAAACGGTAGTAATCAGTTCAAAGGACAACACAGTTTTGTAGAGGTATAGAACAGTGCGACAGAGCACAGTGCAATGTAATGCAAGAAACAGTATCGAAGAGGAAGAACACACACACACACAACACAACACAACACAACACAACAATGCACAACACAACAGTGCAATGTGGTGCACAAAACAATGGGGGAGAGAAGAACACAGTGCAACACACAACACAGTAAAAAGCACAAAAACAATTTTCTTGAGCAACGAAACACACTGCACGAAGCAACACACAAACACAAAACACAGAAAGAAAGAAAAAAATCACACAGAACAACAAAGAGCAAAAACAAGTTTAGCTGTGGAATGAAACAACACCAAACAGCACACAAAACAAACAAATAAAACAACGTATAACACAAGACATGCCACACAAGTTCGCCATAGGAAGTAAATAACAAACACAACACAACACAGAATACAGTGCAAAAAGCGAAACCGTGGGGGTAGAAGGAAGAACACAGTGCAAAACACAACACAGTAAAAAAGCACAGAAAACAATTTCTTGAGCAACGAAACAACACTGCACACGAAGCAACACAAAAACAAAAACAGTTCGGCGGTAGGTAGAAAGAACAAAATCACACAGAACAACAAAGAGCAAAAAACAAGTTTAGCTGTGGAATGAAACAACACCAAACAGCACACAGCCTGAAACAGTTGTGTTAGGGAAAATAAAACAACGTATAACACAAGACATGCCAGGTACACAACAGTTCGCCATAGGAGTAAATAACAAACAAAACACACAGAAGACAGTACAAAAAGCGAAACCGTTCGGTAGAAGAAGAGTAGCACAACACAACAAAACACAGCACACAGCACAAAAAAAATATTGCACAAGGATAAAAAGAACACAATTCTACACAGCACATCACAGTACAAGACACGAAGATGTTTGGTCGAGGGACAAAAACACAATACAGCTGAACTGAACACAATGTAGCCAGAGACAGTCACAATTCTGATGTTTCTTCCTGTCAGTCCGAAGGCATTTCACGCTTTTTGTCCAGTAAAACAAAAGAATCTGCCGCACATCATTCAACCAGATTCTTTTTTTTTTACCCTTGCAGTTAAAAGGCAAAACATTTAGTTGGTTGGTATCGAAGAAGACATGCATTTCAAAAACGGTAAGATGCTGAGTAAGATACTCGTTTTTTTTCCAACTTCGTTTGTTTTTCATCTATGTGTAATAATCTATGAATATATATTTATCTGTAAACAAATGTATATTTGTGGTTCTACATTTGTGGTTTAATGATTCACCATATTCTGTAAACTATCTTCTGCTTGAAAGGTGAAGCTGATAGAATTTATACGTTATAATCCAGCACACACCTGTGTATGAGTTCAGGGACACTACTGTCTGTGACCTGCGTGATTACAGGGACACTACTCGCTCAAACCTGGTGATCACAGGGACACAACTCTCTGTAACCTGGTGATTACAGGTACACTACTCTCTGTGACCTGTGATATTACAGGTACACCACTCTCTGTGACCTGTGTGATGACAGGGAAACTAGTCTCTGTAACCTGTGTGATGACAGGGACATTACTCTCTGTGACCTGTGTTATTACAGGGACACTCCTCTCTGTGACCTGTGTTATTACAGGGACACTACTCTCTGTGACCTGTGTTATCACAGGGACACTGCTCTCTGTGACCTGCTTGATTACAGGGACACTGCTCTCTGTACCTGTGTGATGACAGGGACACTACTCTCTGTGACCTGTGTGATGACAGAGACACTACTCTCTGTGACCTGTGTGTATCACAGGGACATTACTCTCTGTGACCTGTGTTTATTACAGGGACACTCCTCTCTGTGACCTGTGTTATCACAGGGACACTACTCTCTGTAACCTGTGTTATCACAGGGACACTACTCTCTGTGACCTGTGTTATTACAGGGACACTACTCTCTGTGACCTGTGTTATCACAGGGACACTACTCTCTGTGACCTGCTTGATTACAGGGACACTACTCTCTGTGACCTGTGTGATTACAGGGACACTACTCTCTGTGACCTGCTTGATTACAGGGACACTACTCTCTGTAACCTGTGTTTATCACAGGGACACTACTCTCTGTGACCTGCTTGATTACAGGGACACTGCTCTCTGTAAACTGTGTTATTAGAGGGACACTACTCTCTGTAAGCTGTGTGATTACAGGGACACTACTCTCTGTGGCCTGTGTGATTACAGGGACACTACTCTCTGTAACCTGTGTTTTACAGGGACACTACTCTCTGTGACCTGCTTGATTACAGGGACACTACTCTCTGTAAGCTGTGTGATTACAGGGACACTACTCTCTGTGACCAGTGTTATTAGGGGACACTACTCTCTGTGACCTGTGTTATCACAGGGACACTACTCTCTGTAACCTGTGTTTTCACAGGGACACTACTCTCTGTAACCTGTGTTTTCACAGGGACACTACTCTCTGTGACCTGTGTCATTACAGGGACACTACTCTCTGTGACCTGCTTGATTACAGGGACACTGCTCTCTGTAACCTGTGTTATTAGAGGGACACTACTCTCTGTAAGCTGTGTGATTTACAGGGACACTACTCTCTGTGGCCTGTGTGATTACAGGGACACTACTCTCTGTAACCTGTGTTATTACAGGGACTCTACTCTCTGTGACCTGTGTGATTACAGGGACACTACTCTCTGTAACCTGTGTTATTACAGGGACACTACTCTCTGTGACCAGTGTTATTACAGGGACACTACTCTCTGTAACCTGTGTTATTACAGGGGCACTACTCTCTGTAAGCTGTGTGATTACAGGGACACTACTCTCTGCGACCTGTGTCATTACAGGGACACTACTTCTTGTAACCTGTGTGATTACAGGGACACTTCTCTCTGTGACCTGTGTTATTACAGGGACACTACTCTCTGTAACCTGTGTTATTACAGGGACATTACTCTCTTTGTAACCTGTGTTATTACAGGGACACTACTCTCTGTGACCTATGTGATTACAGGGACACTTCTCTCTGTAACCTGTGTGATTACAGGGACACTACTCTCTGTGTAACCTGTGTTATTACAGGGACACTACTCTCTGTAACCTGTGTTATTACAGGGACACTACTCTCTGTGACCTGTGTTATTACAGGGACATTACTCTCTTTGTAACCTGTGTTATTACAGGGACACTACTCTCTGTGTGACCTATGTGATTACAGGGACACTACTCTCTGTAACCTGTGCCATTACAGAGACACTACTCTCTGTAACCTGTGTTATTACAGGGACACTACTCTCTGTGACCTATGTGATTACAGGGACACTACTCTCTGTGACCTGTGTTATTACAGGGGCACTACTCTCTGTAACCTGTGTTATTATAGGGACACTACTCTCTGTAACCTCTTTGTTTACAGGGACACTACTCTCTGAAGAAGTCGGGCATGTTTCTGGGAATCGGCACTGATCACGTGATCGCCATCCCCACAGACGATGCTGGCAGGATGAAGCCTGACGCTCTGGAATCGCAGATGGCGAAGGACCGAGCTGAGGTAAAACCTAATTACAATGATTACTTTGAGACTGTGTCTTTTTCATGGAAGGTACAGTGAAACGAACCCTCTGTTGTTGTCACAGTGACTGTTACCGTTGTTGTGATCTCAAGAGCTGTCGTGGTTATTTTTTTTTGTTTGTGTTTTTAGATTCAGTTGTACTTCGATTAGGTTTGAGTTAGAGACATAGAGATTGCTCGTTACCTATTTTGTTCACTCTCTCTCTCTCTCTCTCTCTCTCTCTCTCTCTCTCTCTCTCTCTCTCTCTCTCTCTCTCTCTCTCTCTCTCTCTCTCTCTCTCCTCTCCCTCTCTCTCTCTCTCTCTCCTCTCTCTCTCCCCTCTCTTTCTTTCCCTCTTCCTCTCCCTCTCTCCCTCCTCTCTGTTTCTCCCCCCCCTCCTCCTCTCCCTCCCCTCCCTCTTCTCCTCCCCCCCCCCTCTCTCTCTCTCTCTCTCTCTCTCTTTATTTTGTTTCATCATCGTCGCTCCTTCCAACTTCCCGGCCACAGCCACGATCTTGCACGTCCCAACATAGTCCGGATCCGGCGATCCACAGGGAGCAGTTATTGATATGTCTTCATGAGGCAACCCACCAGAGGAGACACTGCGCTGCTGCCGCTTCATGTTGGTTGTGTTCAGTGATGCCTGCTGTGATCCAACACACACAGGACACAGCCTCCACCAAGCCACCTGTTGACGACAGTGATAGCCTAGTCATAGAACCAGCGAGAGAGCGAGTCTTCCCGCCTGTGAGGGTCCCACCATGTCCATCCGCTGACAGTCCCCTCGAACTTGCCCATGCGATCAACCTCAACATGAACTCACCTAGGACACAGACGTGGACAGGAAATCGACGCTGAGGTCATCATGTGAGCAGGGACATGAACAGCCGCAGAGTTTGATGCCTCTTTTATGCTGATTAATGAGGACGAGGATGATGAATGTGATGCTTTGAGGTTCCAGTCTGGTTTGAGACTGCAGGACAGAGCTGTACGTCACTCATACTTTCAGAACATATCCCTGCTTTCAACCAGGCCCGAGAGATACAGACACCTGCCACGCTGATCATGAAATTGAGAGCAACATTCTCAGAGCTGCATCTGTTAAGTGGATGGAACTCGACCGTGCGATTCCAAGTCTTCCCAACTGCATCATAGGTAACTCAACTCTGGATGGAATCCAGTTGGGACAGGAACTTCCCCCATAAGTAATTAGCTCTGACGGGAATCAAAACCCAAGCCCTCCTTGCCAGGAATCCACAACACTAACTACTCAGCCACTGTCGTTGATCCACCTCTTTTTTTTTCTAGCGTTTTTTTTTTTTTTTTTTTTCACTTTTCACCCCAAAATCCTCGTGCACCAATGATTATCATAGGAACACAAAGACTCTGCAAAGTTACACGTATTTTTACTGTCGTTGTAGACAACAGACTTTCCTTGGTTTCTTTCTTTCTTTTTCTTTTTTTTTTTTTTTTTTTTGACATTCAAAAATATTCTTTCCCAGAAGCAGGGCGATTTTCGTCTATTCCGAGGGCCTTTATACTATTTTGCCTCGACCAAACCTTTGAACTTTAACCTCTACATCTGTCTTTTACCATGACAGGGCCATACTCCACTGATGGTGATGGCCTCCAGTGGAACAACAGTGCTGGGTGCCTATGACCCTCTGAATGCCATCGCTGACGTCTGTCGCAAACATGGCGTCTGGATGCATGTGGATGTGAGTCTCTTGTTTGTTTATTTGTTTGTTTGTTTAGTTTGTTTCTTTCTTTTTTCGTTTTTCTCTTTCTTTTTCTTTTTCCCAGCCAAATAAATGAAACGACTTTAGTTTCAGGTATGATTTCACTTTTGTTGTGTAGTTTGGGTTTGTTGGTGGCAAGACGTGCTGGTGTGTGTGTGTGTGTGTGTGTGTGTGTGTGTGTGTGTGCGCGCGCGCGCGCGCAAAGCATGCGAGTGGTGTGTGTGTGTGTGTGTGTGTGTGTGTGTGTGTGTGTGTGTGTGTGTGTGTGTGCGCAAAGCATGCGAGTGGGGGTGTGTGTGTGTGTGTGCGTGCGTGCGTGCGTTTGTGCGTGCGTGCGTGCGTGCGTGCGTGATATGGCAATATACGTTTGAATATATACGTTTATGCATCATAAGTGTCTGTGTGCTCGGCCGCATAGATGTATAATTGGACATGAATTCGTTCATTTATCCATTAGGTCATTTATTCATAGTCTCTTGTTTTCTGGCCCTACACGTGCTTAGATATTAACTAAATGATTGTTCGTTCATTCTGTTTTTTTTTATTTTTATTTTTTTATTTTTACTGGTTTCAGTGTGCATGGGGCGGAGGCGTTCTCTTGTCGGACAAGTACAGGCACTTGATGGCAGGGGTGGAAAGGTACGTCACAATGCTAGTAGCACCAACCACTGCATTAACCAGTGTAACTGGACCCTTTGAAACTCTTCCGAGTCAAGATCCTCCACAGACTGGCCAGTTTAGGCTGACGTGCAAGAACGGATTAGGTACGTCATTTGACGTTGAATATTTTTTGCTTTACTAATACTCATATGCTTATTACAAGATGATTTTGTATCAGTACATTACAATTCTGTGTCATGTAATATACTTTTAGACTGTCAGTGTTGTGACACAAACCCAAACATCGATTTTTTTTTATATAGGCATAAACACACACACACACACACACACACACACACACACACACACACACACACACACACACACACACACACACACACACACACACACACACGCACGCACGCACACTAATCGATCGAAGCACTCGGACGTATTTAGACTGCCTGATACAAACCCAAACATCGATTTTTTTTTTTTATAAGCGTAAACATAAACACATACACACACACACACGCACACTAATCGATCGAAGCACTCAGACGTATTTAGACTGCCTGAGAGGGAGGGAGCTCTGTGAAAGTTGTTCCCCTTTCCTAGCGGTTTATGAGATGTCCATGGGCAGATAACAGATTGTGAGCACACGACGCTACCTCGTCGGAATGCTGTTCAAGCACTGGCTGACAACCACGTTCAGTGATGGAACCGCATTCAAACGTAGAAATGATTGAGCTGATGAAGCAGCATTGACCTGGTAGATGCTGTCAGAAGAACTTGCAGTTCTCGCTGCGCTAGCAGTAACAGAAACAGTTCTGGCAGCATGCATGGATGAAGCTGAAAGTTGCAGACGGTACTTTTATGTATTGTTTGGTTCCCAACTGACAGTCACAAGAACGTTAAAGAGGCTGCCATCTTCCTCAAAGCCATCGCTGCTTCTGCTGCTACTTTGGTTGCTGCTGCTGCTGCTATTACCATTGCTTTGGTTGCTGCTGCTGCCGCTGCTGCTACTACTGCAAGAACAATTACTACTACAAATAACAAAAATACTGCTGCTACTGATGATACCGTTTTGTTGCTGCTGCAACCAGTTACGATGATCCTCGTCTTTCCTTTCACCTCTCCAGCTACGCTGTGGTCACTGGTACGATTCCTCCTCCGCCTGTTCTTCCTCAATACAAGCCCAGTTTCTGTTCTTGCTCGTGCTGCTGCTGCTACTACTACGTGTACCGCAAGCACTACTACATAGCTGAATCCTCCACAACCAAGAATGATGTGACGCAGCCACATGTGTTTCTAATACTACGTGCGCTGCTGCAAAGCAGCTTGCAGAGGCACTATGAATCAACATCGTGGAGCCGGTATGGCAGAACCCTTTGCCTGTAGAAGTGGCCGGTCAACTCGGAAGACGGATTGTGAAGTGGTTTGCATTCCTGACGTTTCACTTTGCTTTATGCATGCGCATTCTGTCTGGCGCGTATGAGAGCCAGCCAACTGAATGGAGACTTTGCAGATATTGCAAAGTTATTACTGCTGCTCCTGCTGCTGCTGCTGCTGTTGCTGCTGCTGCTGCTGCTACTACTGCTACTACTACTACTACTACTACTACTACTACTGCTACTACTACTACTTCTACTGCCTCTGCTGCTAATGTTGCTACCACCACTGCAACTGCTGGCAGTGCTTCCGCCACTGTGAAGGCTGCAGCTACTGACACGAAGTGTTGACACTGATCAAGTGTGTTGACACTGATGCACAGAGGGGACTCGGTGGCGTGGAACCTGCACAAAATGTGTCACGTGACCATCCAAGCTTCCGCC
>JADBJO010027055.1:0-17500 GCA_016801955.1 Conus betulinus | reverse complement strand
GTGTGTGTGTGTGTGTGTGTGGTGTGTGTGTGTGTGTGCGTGCGTGCGTGCGTGTGTGTGTGTATGCGTGCGTGCGTGTGTGCGTGCGAGTGAGTGAGTGAGTGAGTGAGTGGTGAGTGAGTGAGTGAGTGAGTGAGTGAGTGAGTGAAGGGTGGAGTATTTCGGGCATACAAACACAAAATGAAAAATATTTTCAATATGCTGACCATCACATTGCAAACAGAAAGGGTTGGACGTTGGGTTCCCATAACGAGACACCCCGTTTAAAGGTAATTTGTTTGTTCGCAGCAAACAAACAAACTCTACGAAGTTCACTTGATTTCATTTCATCTATGTAACTTGCACTGCATATGTTTGGATGGTAGTCTAAATATTCAGGCTGATTTGTGAGGGAATCGTGCCATTTCTGATTATGAATATCATGTAATCGCATCTTAAATAAATTTAGGAATGACAAAATATCTCCACAATTCTGCATTGCCCAAACATACCCAAAACCATGGGTACATAAAAAGTTTTCGAATGTGAGTTGCCCAGTTCGTTCTGCCTGAAGTATCATGAGCATGTAGCATCATATAACATTGTTTTGGGTACCTATGGTGAGGCATGTCAATCAATTGATCCAATATTTAATTAATCGAATGAAAGCATCAATGTAAATCGGAAATCTAACCACATTCACCAGAGCTATATATCATTCTTTATATCCCTACCAACCCCTAGGATCATTTTGCAGATCTTGACCTGAACCCTTTCAACATCATCATCATACTGCTGATAGCCCCAGACTTCAGATCCATACAAGAGAATGGGTTTAACTTTTTGCATCAAAGATATTAAAAACTGTAGAGGCAGGGATACATTGTAGGCTAAAGTATAGTCTTTTAATCCCTGCAACAGCTCTCAGTGCTTTTCCTGATAAATTTTCAACACATTTTGACCAGTTAAGAGTTGAACCAAAAATAACTCCTAAGTAATTATAACTAGATTCTACAATTATCTCTTTTCCTGTATAGTACCATTTCTCACAATTTTTAACAAAACCACCGTTTTTGAATACTATCACTTTAGTTTTGTCCATATTGACCATGAGACCCCATTTTTACAATAATGTTCTAAACAATTTATCTTCTTCTGTAAATCTGCCACTGAATCTGAGACAAGAGCAATGTCGTCTGCATACATTAGTAAGAATATATAAATGGATGAGCAAACACGTCTATTCCTCTAGTACCAAAATTATTAAGTTCTTGTTCCAGTTCTGAAAGAAAAATTGAAAATAACATGGGACTCAAAGAAAAGTTTACCATGGATACCCCTTTGCAACAGTAAATACAACAACAACTTCATTCTATCAACACAGTCAAACGCCTTAAAAAAATAGGGGAGTAGGAAAGGAAAGGGGGTGAGGGGGAGAGGGGGGAGGGAAGTGGTCTGGGGTGGGGTTGTAGGGGTGGTGGGGTGGGAGTCCGGAGTTGTGGTGGGGTGTGGTGGTTTTGGAGTGGCGGGTGTGTGGTGCATTTGTGGTTTTTGTTGGGGGGGGTTGGTTTTTAAACAGGCTGCGGGGGGGGGTTAGGTGGGGGGGGTGGGGATGGTTTTGATTCTTTAAGTTATGGGTTGTTGTGGGGGGGGGGAGTGGTGGTGGGGTGGGGGGTGTTTGGGGTCTTTTTGGGTCATATGTGGGAGTGTAGGAAGAAGCTCGAGAAAAGGGTCGTAATATCTTCTGGTTGTGGCGGTGGAGGGTAAATCTGAGGTGTGTGTGACCAGGAATAAGTCCAAAGGAAAGATCCTCTCACGTGGCAAAAAAGAGGAAGAAAAAAAAGGGGGGGGGGGGGAGGGGAAAGGGGGAGGGGGGGGGGGGAGGGGGGGTGGTGGGGAAGGGGCGGAGTGGGGGGGGGGGGGGGGGGGGGGGTGGGGGGGAGGACAGGGGAGAAGAAGTAAGGAGAAGTTGGATGTCTCGGAGAGGAGGTACGGAGTGGGGGGTGAAGTGGGGGTGATAGAGGGTGTGTAGTGGGGGGGGGCATTAGGATGAAAGAAAGGGGTAGGAAAACAACAAAAAGTAGTGGTGTGCAAGAGTGGGAGTAGGACAAGAAGGGTAATAATGGGATGCCGAGCGTCAAACACAGGTGTGTAGCCACTCTAGAGGGACGCAAATAGAGATGTCGAGGCGCTTGGGTTTGGAAACCGTTGTGTGTCGTGCTAGGCTAAGTGAGGAAATAGCTGTTGTGTGTTCAGCGGTGACGACATATAGGAGAAACCTGGGTGGGAAGGGGGGAAGGGCTCGGGGGGGATAACAAGGTAGCTATGGGGGTTATTACTATGATAAACGAAAGAAAGTAGCAGATAAGCCGGGGGGGTGGGGGAAATCAACGGAAAGGGACTGGGTGAACTGACTCGAGGGACAAAGAAGAGGGGGGGTGGGGAGGTAATGTAAAAACAGGAGTGTGAGAAATAAAAAAAATACGCGGATGGGAAGCGAAAGGGCAGGGGAGGGAAAAAACCTAAGATCTCAGGGACTCCACATCTAACGAAAACAAAAACAAAGAATCCACGAACACAAAAACAAGGGGTCACAACAGGGGTTCGTGACAACAAATACAATTACGCTTTGAACCTGTGCGGCAATCAAAAAATGATAAATCGGGTTGGAGTGAAACATGAAAACAGCGGGGGGCACAAAAATAGGGTGGGGAAGTAGGGGTTAAGACCAAACACAACTGCCACAAGGGCAGAACGCCGCGGGGCCAAAATGACAGATAAGGCAAAGGCAAGACAGGTATAGTAGGTAGAGGGGCTATAGGTGGATACACAAATAAAATAAAAAAAAACCAAAAACCGTAAATTTTACCAGATGACCCCTGTTACCTTCACCCTCAACTGTTCCGGTCTCTGGGTGTGCATACCTGCTGGTGCGGCGATCAAAGGTGTGCTGAGGATGGCGTGAGGTGAGATGTAGGTGCTGCTACGTATACCCCGGCCGCCATTATACGACCAACGCGAAAACCGATGTGTACAGGGCCGCTGAATGTCGGACTATGGCAGCGCAATGCCGGGGGGATAACTCTCATGTGATAAATGGTTGTTAAAAAAAAAAACAAACTATTGGAGTGCGATTAACCCGAGCACGGCACACAAAATTTCGTCATTTGGATATCAGTAGCATGACGGAAAAAGTCTGAAGATAACCATCCGGACCTGTGGCTTTGGCCACTTTTGATACCATTGCAGGTGGGGGGTGGGGGGGGGAGAGGCATTTAAAACTTCACTTTCACTTACGTCCTCATTCATGAATGCCCCTAATACAACTGCAGCAATTACCTCACAGCTGATTTGGATCATGTACGGACTACATTTATTAGTGTCTATCAGGGCAGAGCGCAAAAAAAAAAATAAAAAAAAAAACGGGGCCTGGATACATTAAATTCTGAACAAACAATCAAGAGACCCTTACATACGTCATTGATGTTTAAAAAAATCAAGACCATCGGTGTGCGTGGTAGCATGGGTGGGGGTCGGGGTGTTGTGCGGATTTGATGGGCAGGGTCATCCCCATATGAAAATGAGTAGTGTGTCTTTTCCGTTTTATCGACAAATGGTGCCTTGTGTAAAATCGTGTAGTGCTACGGAGAATACGTTTAGCCGCTTCAGGAAGTTTTTCATGAATATGCAGTCTGTTTCCTTTTTTGCATAACAATCCTTGAAACTTGAATTGGACTGATGCGCCTTGCCCAAAATCGGGTTGAGAATGATAATTGTGATATATCTAAGTACATGTGTTCATACGCTATATTTAATTGTTTAATAACTCTTCACATTCAGCATCCCCACCATGGGGGCTGAATTAGGAGAATCTCACGTTTTTGTGTCGTTCTTGGTCAATTTCATTTGCCCCCTGCGGCACTTTTAAGAAAAGATACCAGAAATCTGACATGCTAACATCAATATTTTGACCCAATGCGTAGAAATGAAAATTCGTGTGTGTGAAATTCGTGTGGTGTATTGTGTGTGTGTGTGGTGCTTGTGTGTGTTGCGTGTGTGTGTGTGTGGGGGTGTGTGTGTTGTGTGTGGACCAAGCATCAATTATTGAACAAACAGAAATGCTATAGGGAAAGATGCTCTACGAGATATTTAACAAGCTTCTTTATGCTGTACGGACTCGCAGTAAATTTTTTCGAGTAATCGCTATATCAAATCCTACGAATAACTCTGTCTTCCTGTCCTGTCTGGCTGGCTGGCTGTCTTCCCCGCCCCCCCTCTCTCTCTCTCCTTCTCGTCTCCTTTCTCCATCTCTGAACTCCTCTTCCTCCCTCTCCCGTCTCTCTCTCAGTTGTAACATCATGAAGTATGCAAAACTCATTAAAAGACAAGTCCGTGTCCTGCTTTTCCCCTCTTTTTGACCTCTTTTTCCTCCCCGATAAACTTACAGCAGTCATTTGTAAGCATCCCTGTATAAAGTAATCGCATATGAGCCTAAATTGTGTGTGTGGTGTGTGTTGTGTGGTGTGTGTGTGTGGTGTGTGTGTTGTGTGTGTGGTGTGTGTTCTTCGTGTTTGTACCGCTGTTTGGTCAACAAGAGCACAACTGTGCCGCCCTCCCACTTGTTTTCCTGGTTCACATGACAGCAGCTAGATGATGCCGTGGTCAAATCAGAGACTTCGAGTACGGCTTTACGACTGAATCTTCCAAAAGAGGTATGGCTTTTATCTGTTGTACACTGCCTTTCTTTCTCCAAAATCAAAGGCAAACAGATTTTTCATGACCACTGTATTCATCGAAGGGTAGTTTGGCGGAGCAATTTTTTATTTTGTGACAAGATGGAGAAAATTTCCAAGCTGTTTGTTGTTGGAGTTTGAGTATGAAATTATTTACATGCCAGCCATCCAACGTAGTTTCCCGAAAAAAAACCTTTTATTTTTTTGCACTATCTTTTCGCATTGTTTCTATAATCATTAAATCACCACTATTACCCATTTACCATCACAGGATTAGATTATTGCTTTCCCAACCATTTGAAATCATTTCCTGTAGGATTCGGTTCGACCTTATCCTTTCAATTCTTTCTTTACTCGTGTATTATGTAGTTGTTTGTTTGTGTTGTTGTTTTTGTTGTTGTTGTTGTGGTATTGGTTATCATTATTATTATTATCCATTATGCTTATTATGTTTGGGTTGTTCATTATTATTATTTTATTAATTTACTATATCTTATTATCATTAGCAGTAGTTCAGTAGTTAGTAGTAGTGGTAGTGATCGTGTTGTAGTCTTTTTTTTCATTATTATGGATCATTAATCCTGTATTGTGTTTTTCTTGATGTTGTTTGTTGCTGTTGTTGTATTTCGTTAAAATCATTATAACTATGCTCTATCACAATTATTATCATTGGTTATCTAGTAACGATTTTTTTTCTTCCATTTTTGCCCTTCCTTCTCCATCCTCTTCGTCTTCTTTCCACCCATTGTCATTATTATTCCTATACATTACTGCTACAGTTGTCATTATCATCATCGTCCATCCTACATTAGTGTTGTTCTTGTTTTTTTTTTTCTTGTTGCTCTTCTGCTTGTGCTCTTCTTTTCTGCTGTCTTTCTTTCTTGTTCTTTGTTCTTGTTCTTCTTGTTCTTGTTTCTTTGTTCTTGTTTCTTGTTCTTTCTTGTTGTTCTTCTTCTTCTTCTTCTTTGTTTTCGTCGTCGTCGTGTCGCTGTGTCGTTGTCGTCGGCGTCCTTCTACTTTTTCTTTTTCTTATTAATGGTTATAAATATTATTATCATTATTTATCATTATCGTATCCATCATTGGTTTTATTTTTTTTATCATTATTATCATCCTTCATCATTATCGTTAATTGTTGTTGTTGTTGTTGTTGTAGTGACTGTCCTCTTCTTCTTCTTCTCCTCTTTCCTCCTCCTTCTCTCTCTCTATCCCTCCTCCTCTTCCTCCTCTTCCCTGCTCCGCTTTCCTCCTCCTTCTCCTCCTCCCTCTCTTCTTCTTTTTGTCATTTTCCTTTTTTGCTTTCCTTTTCCCTTGTTCATCAGCATTGTCATCTCATCTGCTCCTTTCGTCCTTCCTCTACTTTTCTTCTTCTCCTTCCTTCTTTCTCCTCCTCTTTCTTCTTCTTGTTCTTTCTGCTTCTTCTTCTTGTTTCTTTTCTTCGTCTTCCCTTCCTCTTCTTTTCTATTACTAACTATTACTATTATCGTAAGGCACACAGACACCAGCTCCTAGCAAGACAAGGAAAAGAACTACAGACAATGACCGGATAGCATTGCCACTCTGATCGTACCATCCACACAATCTAATTTGTTGAAAAAACGTTCTTCTGCTCCCGCAAATCACTTCACTATCCTGGTCAGCTCGGAGGAATTTCAGCTCTCCAAAGCCATTTTCAGTCTTCCTGTGTCCACCTATGGTGGCATTCAAAGGGACAAGACCTTTGGTGACCACTGATGCACTCTACCACCTTCCCACCCTTCATCCCCCCAACCCAACCAGGCAATTTCCAGTGGCAAGAGACCCAAATGCCAAACGCCTGTGCACTTTCTTAATCTCCTCCGACAACTACCGTGCAAGGCCCATCCGACGCAAAGCTTCCACATGAAGCCCCCACTTCACCTGCCAGACTCAGAAATATAGTCTATATTCTTAGCTGTACCCTTTGTCCCAAGACGTATGTGGGTGAAACATACAGATCTCTAAATGAACGTTTAAAAGAGCAGAGGACAGCATACCTCACGGAAAAGAAAGACACTCCCTGTGGCAAACCATTCGTGGACTTCACTATTCGGACCCTGCTTCACCTATCTTAAGCCCCACATCCTTGAGTGGCAGCCCTTGGTGCAGAAATGATCGTCAAGAAGGGAACTACAGAAAATACATGGAGAGCCAGTAGCTAACCACAGCGCCTTGGCACCTTGAGCCCACATGGGCTCAATGTCAGCCCCTCCTCTCCTCTTCACCCCCCCTCCCCTCCCCCACCCCGCTCCCCCCCCCTTTTTCCCCCCTTTCCCTTCCCTTTCTTTCCCCCCCCCTTTTTTCCCCTTTCCTTCCCAAACCCTTTTTTTTTTTTTTTCCCTCACTCTTCCTTTGTCTCTTCTTTGCTGTCCATTAACACTCCCCATTCTCTGTTTGTGAACCATGATCAACCCCACCCCTACATTCAGTATTGCCCACCCCACTACCCCCCCCTCTGCCCTTTCCACACCCCTTTAAAACCATGAACTGCGCTCACCGTGACCTAAGTCAACCACCATTCAACATCTTGCCCACTGCTGTCATTCCCTGTTGAAGTGTCTACGACACGAAACGTCGGTCATGCGACCCCTCTCCAGGTACTCTTTTTTGTTTTAACCATCTTTTCCTTTTACCTATTATCGTAAGCATTACTATTATCATGATTATTATTTTACCATTGTCATTAGTAGTAGTAAGTATAGTAGTAGTAAGTAGTAAGTGTTGTTAGTTATTATTATTATTATTACATTATTTATATTAGTATTATCATTAATGTAAACTGTCCCTTCGCTTTTCCTTTTCCAACCTCTACACATTCCACTTCTATTCCATGGTTTTTAATTGTTCACTAATTGTTCACTAAGACATAATTTTTGCACCCAGATCAAATAAACAAATGACTGTACTGTTAATCCCAAAAGGTCGAAAAGTGTTGTGTTCGTTTTAAATGAGATTTGTTAGGTTCTTCTCTTTTGGCCCCCACTGATTCTGTTTCTGCCCCTATTTCAGTTTCCGCCTGCAGCCACCCCACTTTCAAAGCTTCCCATCAGCCAGTCAATGTCTCACAGTGAGGTGTGTGATTGTTTATTTATTTAAAGTTTCTGGTGAAAACTATAGATCCTTTCTTTGCTTTGGGGTTTTTTTGAGATTGCTGTATTGTGGTTATCTTTCCACCTGCAGTCACCGCCTTGGACATTGTCTCATTGCGTGGATGTGTACTTGTAAAGTTTATGAGAGTTTGGGTGAAAACTAAATATTTATGTCATTATAATTTGGAGTTTTGTCGTTCTTGGTATTGTGCCCATTGGTTACTTTATGGGTTTTGTCAGATGGCACTCCAGACATTACAAACCATTACAAAATAGTCTAAAAAATTAACATCTACTCATGGCCTACAAATCTATCAGCAAACACATGGCTTTGAGGATTTTTGTAATTGAAGGTGTGCGTACACTACACCTGACAAAAGCCATCGGTGTCGCCTGACTGTCTCCTTACATCACAATGCTTTGGCAAGTAAGGTGTTTCATCCTCTTTGTCTGTGTCGACATATCCTTACATCAAACAAGCTGTAACGCTGAACAACCTTACCATAACTCCTGGTCAGCTGAGGATCCTTGACATTTGTCCAGGTGTGGAATATTTCCTGAGTCAAAACAGCACGGATATCATATTCCTACAGGCCAATGCTTCTGGCTGTGGAAAATACTCCTTACCGTCTGCTGATCATCCAGGTGTCATATACGGGGTGTGCGGCCATGTCACTCCTTTCTGTATAACTGCATGTTGCAAGTACCCCCAGGTAGATATGTGCGTGCTCGTATACAACGCCTATTGCATGACTGTGATTCCATGCACTGGAAAACTGAGGTGTATCTAAGAGGCGAGGGTAAATGAGTTTTCTTTTTAGAATGCTATTTTCATGACATGGAGGACAGTTTTATCGACTCACATTCAGAGAAGTTGTGGATAGATACATTGGAAACCCTCTAATTTTGGTTAATATTAAGTCACTAAAACGCCTTGATTTCATTGTGAAACCATTAATGGATCATTCTACATGTTTTTGATCACTCCATATGTAATAGGGTATATAATAATACAATTGTTTTATACTCAAGATTTCAAGATAAATAAGACGTGCATTATACATTTTCAACAGATATCTTTTAGAATATCAATGGTGTTATTGCATAGAAACTAATCTACGTAGACCCCACACACAGCTCTAAAACAGAATGAAAGAGTATGTCGTCCATGTTGTCTATCACCCACCATCATTAACACTTCAAATCTTCAAATTAAGTTTGCCTGTTTCATAGAGCACAATGCTGGTATGAAACTGTTCCTGTCTGTCCTTCCTACGAGTAAAGAACCGGTGAAGATGCCCCAGTGGTCTATTCAACTGTTCTGTACCATGGTACACTAATTTCGACCTCACCTGCACTGTAACCAGCGCCCAGAATGTCACGACGGACGGGACGAAACAGGGGACTGTCCCTTCAGTAGTGAAGATTGCAAGGGGCTGGTGGCATCACGAAACAAGTGTTTCAAAATGATGACTATTCGATCGAAACATTCCCATTGTATTTTTCTTTTTCATTGAGTGCCACAAAGAGGGTAAAAAACTAGCAGATGTGAAAACCAAGAAGGAAAGTTAGATTTTCCAACGTGCACTGTCAGACTATATCAGATTTAAAGCAGCCCATTGGTCTAAGGTCGGGCTGGCGTTCTGTGCCATTTTCGTATAGCAAATTCCGTACATGGTTTGACAGCACCTTGATTTATAACATGAATCACTTCTATTTCCATCATGATTTTTTTACTTCAATGAGTTTTCATCCGTACGTTCCTTCAAGGAGTTTCCATACTGCCTATGCCACAGATTATGGGGTTCATTTGCAGTTGCTGTATCCTGTTGATGTTATTGGGATAATGTGCGAACTAGAATTAAAGTCGAACAGTGTCTTTCATTCACCCATAGTGTTGGTTCTCATGCAGGCTCCTCTGAATGTATCTGTATGCACACACGACAGCACTTGGCTATTTCCCCTACACGTGTTGCTGTACATCATTTTTCTGTCGTGCGACGTCAAGAGTGACTGTATGAAAGAGATGGAGTTAAAAACCTATACATCGTTGAACGTTAGCTGTGTTGCAGCCTGACGACATGTCGTTTGATGGAGGACCATTCACCTACACTCCATTTAGATGTGATGACGACATGACAACAGTGCATCACACTTTACTGTGTGACTTCAGACAGGATTGTCCCGATGGAAGCGATGAGTTATTCTGTGAATTTCCATTTGCTGGTTTTTCTGTGCGTAAAAGGTCAGTGTGTGTTACTCAGTCAACGCTGCAATCAATATACAGATTGTGTGGACGATTCTGATGAAGTTGGGTGTTCTGATGATCGCCCTACCATGCCCCGATCAAACAGGAAGACATTAAACGACAGTTTTACGTTGATCTAGATGGGACAGGTTACTTCACTCAACAGTTAATGAACACTGAGGAGTTGTGTCCTCATGCTCATTACCAATGTTCCTCTGAGTGGCTGTACTGTCTGCCTATCTACACCAGATGTAACGGATTCTTTGATTGTATTTATGGAGAGGATGAGCATGTGTGTGAGACATACAGGTGCCCTGGTTTCTACCAATGTCGGGCTTCCAGCATCTGTGTGCATGGAAATCATCTGTGTGATGGATGGGGTCAGTGCCCACAGCGTGATGATGAACTGATGTGTGACACGAGCTGCCCAGAAGGATGTCAGTGTCAAGGTCATGTTTTCCTATGTCCACAACCGTTCCTTTCTGGCCACTTTCCTCTGTTGAGATATGTTAATGCAACAGGCTCAAACATGTCTCTAACTGATTTTAGGACAAATATTCATCTTATTGCTTTGATTTTATCGCATTGTTCGATTAACAATATATCACACACTACACTTTTAAACCTGAAGGATCTCGATCTTGCTCAGAACAATGTTAAAACCCTCGACATGGCTGTTTTCCTTCAGCTACCGAATTTAAGAACTCTTAACATACACAACAATCCACTCAACATAAAAAGTGAAACCATAAATGTAATTGTTTATTCATTGAATTTCATGGACGTGTCAAAAACACATGTCAACATTCTTGATAATGATAATATATAATTCTACTTGCCTCACATAGAAGTGGTCAATACCTCGTATTGTGCTGTTGGAAGGGTTGATGGGACAGGTTTGAAAATATGCCAGAAATCCGAGAACTGGATTTAAGGGGGAATGTCCTTAGCAATTTCCACTGGATCTGTTGTTAAGATCAGATAAATTGCAACGTATCTATTCATCGAACTACAGAATATGCTGCAAGAATGTACTTCCTCAACACACTTGGATGAAGGAAACTGCTTTGCCCCTATCATTGCACTTCCATCGTGCACATCACTTCTGCCAAATGAACTGTACAGAGTCTTCTTTCAGCTGATTGCTGTGTCTGCTGTGGCAGGATGTGTGGCTTGCTTTCTAGTTTATTCCACTGTGAAGAACATGACTGGAAGCAGCAGTTTCATGATGGCTATTACCCATTTGCAGTTTGCTGATGTCTGTATGGGATTCCAGGTCATCGTTGTTGTGTTAGCAGACCTCGTATATCGTGGAAAATACATGCAATGGAAAAAGCATGGGCTAACAGCGTAATGTGCAGACTGGCTGGCTTTCTTTTCCTTTTGTCTAGCTCAGTGTCACCAATGATTGTCTGGCTCACCACTTTGTATCACCTTATTGTCTATTATTTCCTTAATGATCCATGCAGGGTTCAACCAATGTTTACCTGCCGTAGTTTGTACAGTAGTGTGGATCATTGGCGTGCTGTTGGCATCAGTTCCAGTTCTCCCTGGACTGTCACACTGGGGCCTTCAGGGCCCAGTCAGGTCTGTGTCGTCTGGCTTCAGTTGATCACTATCATTCACGGCAAAGATTCACATGGTTTACAGTTATTGTGGCAATTAATTTCATTATGTGTTTGATGATCGGAACTGGTCAAGGTATCATCTTCTGGCGAACACCAAAATACAGGGTAACACTCAACCACACACACCAGTTAGTGTATTCCTCGGTCCATGTTACAAGAAAGGTGGCTGTCATAGATGCTTTTTGTTGGTTTGTATTCGCAGTAACGATGATGATACGTTCTTGTGGTGTTGATGATTTTGTTAAGATCCATGATACCATGGTTATATTCATGTTACCCTTAACTCTGCTCTCAACCCATTGCTGTACCTTTTGACCGTGCACACACAATCGCAACGTCAAACGCGAGAAAAGAAATTGCTACAAGTGCTGCTCAAGTTACGTGCTAGAATCGGAAAACACTCAGCTGTTAAGGTTAATGACACACAGATACATGAGTAACACTTAGAGACGTGTTGAATGTGTACGCTTGTATAAGTGAATCTAATTTTTTGTGTGTGTATTTCACACACATGTGCGTGTATTTGCATTTTTGGTAAGCTAATTGAGATGTATTATAACACTATTAAATTAAGTTGATAAATTACACCAAGAAAAGGAAACTATTCTGTAACTCAGCTGATGTCTTCTCTTATCTGTCGTCAGAAATCGGAAAGCCTTGAAGCATCTTTAGCTACAATACTTTATTTTACACATCTGTTCTTGTCAGGAAGTGCTGGGGGAACAAAGTCCACGACTTTGATCCAAGTGACTGCGGCTTTTGTTTTGTTTGAAATCGTTTCAATATAGAGTTTGAAATAAGGTGTGTCTCTGTTCCTCACCCTGTCTGTCAGAGACCCAGAATAAAAATGCCGATAGCGTTTTCTTCCAGCCGAAGAATATGTGCTTTCTTTGGTGGAAAGTCTCGTTCTAAACGATTTCTTTTACTGATGTCTACTCATTTTAAATAACATTGGTGTTGGCCATGTCAAAGACGAACCAGATTGCACATTGAAAGAAGGTGAATTAGAAACTTAATGGTTCAAAACTATCTCTTTGTGTTTCATCTCTGTGTATTCTATTCACAAGAAATGTAAAAGTGTCACACACACAAACACACACACACACAAACACACACACACACACACACACACACACACACCACACACACACACACACACAGGTGGTTTCACCAGCAGTAGCAACAGCAGCAACAGCAGTGAAGAAGCTGAAATGTCGTAAGTCTGCAGGCGTTGACAACATCCCTGCAGAACTCTTTAAACAGGATGGAGAGGCACTGATTGATTCACCACCCTGCAATCAGCAACACACGTGGACACTAACTAAAAGCACACACCATGGACTCAAGTATTCATGGTAACCTTTTTCCATGAGAAGAACCCCCCAACTCTAAAACAGTCACAGGATTCATCAACTGTGCCTGCAAATTAATTCTCAAACAGACTGCATTCTAAAGCAGGTACTGTTATTACTGAAGAACAAGCTGGAATCTGCAAAGGCAAAAAAAAAAAAAAAAAAATCCAATACATCTTACACTTGCGCAATGTTTGTTGCATTCTGCAAAGGCCCAAACACAATCAACGAGATTTTATATACCAAGCAATGTTTCAAAGAGAATAAAGCCTCTAGCAAAACAATGATTTCTTCCACGACTTCGTAACTTCCTGGATGTTTTTAAATTGTCAGACAGGCAGGGTATGGGCCATAGTGAAGAAATTAAACTCCAGACAAAAGCTAATGAACACTACCCAGCAGCTATCCTCCAAATCACCAATGTGATATTCATACAGGATGGTATTGAGGTGTGGTTCTACACATCAGTTTATAGTACTTCAAGGCTGTCTTCTATCTCCCACACTTTTCCTAACATTCCTGGTACTCATCAAGACTGTGGTGCATGTCGGCACAGTCGGCATTCAAGAACCTTCGCTTTGCAAATGACATCTGCTGCCTGGCATGCTGTGAACAAGAATTTGCAGAGCATGTTAAAAGACTGGATGGTGCGTTAAATAGATTAAGAATTGAAATCAGCGCTGAGAAACCGAATTGATGGCCCAGCCGCAACACAACTATGCCAACTGGTATTAGTGATGATGGACAAAAGTTATGAATTGTTCAACAGTATACTTACCATCGGAATTCAAACCAGAAATCCTCTCAGGGACAGCAAAGACAGCATCAGCACAGTCCAGACTGAAACCTCTACAGAAGATAAAACATGTCAGTGAAACACAAGAGTATTGCACAGAGAGAGAACGAACGAACGAAATGATGTATTGCTTTAAAGCAGTACAGCTTCCTTAGCAATTCGATTCGATCCACCATGATAGAAATAAACTCGGTAATGATCGTCCTGACATGGAAACCATGGCAAACTTGTCCGTTTTCCCAAACACAGTTCTGACATATTTCATGTCACTGGTAAGGCAATGGTTACGATGATTCTGTCTGAGGCGTGAGTCTGGAGCCCAGGCTGTCATCCCAGGTAGAACAGGATAGGCCGTGTAGCGTCTCCAGCGTCCGTGCAGCACGTGCCTGGATGTCAGCGTGTTGTGTTCTGCTGACACGTTTTTCCTCGGCGGAGACTGGCCAGTTTTGTCCGCTCCTCTGTCAACATGTGTCTGTCATCTTGCTTCACAAACCAGAACGAACAATCACTGTCATCTGGAGTACACGGAACCTCTAACAGCAGATCGTCCGATTCACAGAGTAATATGCCTGATCCACTGAAACAAACAAGAGGGATTTTTTAAGTAACTTGTTCCTGCTCTTGTCTCTCAAGCGTCTCTGGACAGATTTTCGGTCAGAGAGGCAACATAACTTTTAACGACAATTGTACTGAAACCTGCCACGAGGTTTTCATAGACCGGCTCGATGTCCGTGTCAGCTGGTGGAGAGAGGACGACTAAGAGAGAGAGAGAGAGAGAGAGAGAGAGAGAGAGAGAGAGAGAGAGAGAGAGAGAGAGAGATTTGGTTTGATGAATAGACCGACAGATGAATAGATAGACTGGTAGAGAAATACATAGACAGACAGACAGACAGACAGATAGAAAGAAAGATAGATATATAGATAGTTAGATAGATATACACACTGAAATAAATAAAAAGATAGATAGCTAAATAGACAGACAGATGGATAGACAGATCTTCATGTATGCGTGTGAGACATGGACCATGGCGGCGGATATGTAAAGAAAAAACCAGCCATGGAAATGAGCTGTTAATGCACACATCAGATGTTATATTACCAATGAACAAGTACAAACCCAATCATGAAGAAGTACACTGGAGTGTTGGAAGATCTGCTGTAATCATATGAGAAAAGAAACAACATTGGTACGGCCATCATCTGTGATTATCATCTGGCTAGGACAGAAATCAGAAAATCATGGATTCACACAGGTTTGTATCAAATACACACACAATCGCTTTAAAGTTCTCAAAATATTATTTCAACAATTACTCATACATTTACAGACAACTGCAATGTTAAATTAAGAGAACAATAACCAGAATATACACATTACCACTTTGACTCGCACATTATTTCCCTTCCAACAGCCTCGTTTTCATTCAACGCCTCTTTCTCTTGCGCTGAACACAGAAGCGATCAAAGCTAAGTGCATTTTCGTTATTTGTTTCATGTTTGTTGCACCTGAAGAAGACCTAAGAGGTCGAAACGCGTTGTGGTTTGTCTTGTGACTCGTTTGTCCACGTTTCTCTGGGCGGTTCGCTGACATTTATTAAGATTTATCCACGATGAATGTTGACTATTTGGAATGTGTGAGGCTGTCTATTGTTGTAATATATTAATCAGCTTGAATGATCAGTGGTGAATAAATGGCAATAATCATTGATGCACTTCAGGATATTAAAGTGACATCTTCATCCACATAACGCACGTGGATACTTCTGTAAATCAGATGCTGACATAAATGTTCTATGAAACCAGATATCGGCAAATAACGAACAGTTCTTCATTAGGTCTTGAAGGATGCACAGCGGACAGTTATCAAATCCGACATCCAGATATCAACATGGGTAATACGAGTATCACAATCAATCATTAATTAACCAATGACAGAAGGGCCGGTGATCAAATGGTTAGAGCATTGCCTGCAGGTTTGACGGTCGGTGTTCGAACTACTTGTGAGGTGGGATTTGTTCTGCTTCAAAACCACTCTCTGTCCATCCAGCAGTACACTGGCTCCTGATTCAGTTCAGGGAAGTTTAGAGGCAGTGGAAGGAGATGGATGGGCTCAGCTTTCCCTCATTCCATGCCCTGCATTTGACGAACATTGACACTTCATGGCCCATACGGCCAATGGAACTTTCACCCTTTATAATGCGTAGCACAGTCGCCAAATATGTCCCATGTCACCATGGACAAAAATTATTATTGTTGTTTCATATAGTAGTAGATTTAATGACACCACAAGTGTGTTCTGCATTGTACAATATAGGACAGCTACAAATGTAGATGTCCTTTGTGTGTGTGTGTGTGTGTGTGTGTGTGTGTGTGTGTGTGTGTGTCTGTGTGTGTGTGTTTTTTTGTGTGTGTGTGATACCAGTTGATACCAATGAGGTTAGATTTCACCTACCCCCCCCCCCCCCCCCCCCCTTTCAGAAGATGATCCGTACATCTCCACAAAGTTGTCCTTGAACCGAAAGGCGAGAAAAAAAAAGCAAGGGCGCTGCACGAGTACACACACACCGAGAAAGGGAGAAAAGAATGGGGAAGATTGGGGAAGGGGAAGGGAAGGGGAGGGGGGGGGGGGGTCGGAACGGGGAGAGAAAAAGAAGTGAATTTTAAGTAGTCTCACGAGTGGCCTCTTCCCCTAAAAAGATCCCTGTGTAGAGAGAGAAAAAAAAACAAAACAAAACAACAAAAAAAAAAAAAAAAAAAAGGGGGGGGGGGGGGAGGGGGGGGGGGTCTACAAGGAAGTCATGAGGAAAGACCAAAAGCAAGATAACAAATGCATCAATGTGTGTGTTTGGCGCGCGGGGATGTGTGAATGGGCTTGAGTACGTGCTTGTGCGCCCGCAGAGTGTGGGAGGGGATGAGACTCTGAATGAATCTCCACACAACTGGTTAAACTATTTTGAATTGACTGATGTCATTTGAATATAAATCTATACGTAGTAGTGCATATGTGCTTCGAATATTGTACAAATGATGGACATCGAAACATTCGTTTTTTTTTTAAATGCTCACACATATTTGGCCAATTAATATTATGTGTTTTAATTTTATTAAGTGTTGTTTTTCTAATGGTCTGGTCAGTAATACCAAAATATCACTTTTAAGACGTCGAACTTCACAAAAACGTCAAGATTAATAAGAATATGATTCTCAACCTTTCTCTAAAATGCTAAGACAGAAGGACACTCAAAGAAAAATGTTCTATCACGTCACAATATCTCTGCAATACGAACATTTGTTGTCATCTCTGACTTTCATCTTACACTGCATGATGTTAGTTGGATAAATATGCAAAATTTTACCGTGTAAAAGACGAAGCCTTGTTTCTTTTGTTGCACATATAGCGATATTCCATATTTGGGGTGTGATGTCAAAGTCAAATACTCTCTTCCAAAACCTACCGCACAAGGCTGATGTCAGGCTCGCTAAGACCTGAACTTGCTAAGGAGGGACAGACAGACTTACAGACCTACAATACCTGATGCACCAACTCAAATAAGCAGTCCAGAAACAAATGACCAGTTCACACACATATAATTTCATTCAAACCACAACACCGGGTCCATAATATTGAATATTCCACTCACTACCCACACGATCACT
>JADBJO010027054.1:10000-12500 GCA_016801955.1 Conus betulinus | reverse complement strand
TCATGTTGAAAAGCAGGCTGCTCTTTGCTCTTCCAGCCCAAAGGAACAGGCATTACGCAATTCAAATGGTCAGAAGAAAAGACACGAGTTTCCGCTTCTCCCAAGCTTCACCGCGCGAACATTCCAAGTTGCGGTATCATGCTTCCAGTCTGACGGCTTGCACCGTCCCACAGTGTCGCCGCTGCACACGAGGATACAGTTAAATTACAATGCCTCAGCATGAAATTTTGTATGTATGTATGTGTGTCTCCATTTAATGTTCGTGTCTAGGATTTCGTTCTGAAAAACAAACAAAAGAAACAAACAAAAAAAACAGCGACTAAAGCAAAAAACACCACAACTTCTCACAAAAACACTGAATTTGACGCGCCCGTTTATGCTTTAACCCCCCCCCCCCCCCCCCCCCCCTTCCCCTGAAAAGTACGAAGTTTGCTCCTGGTGGTCACCATACTTCATCTGTGAACCAAAAAAAAAAAAACAAAAAAAACAAAGAGATGTTTTCTTTCCATTTCCTAGAGGTTTTTTTCCCCCCCCCCCTACCTTTCTGTATCGTTTCTAATTCTTTCCTTTCTTTCCTTTTTCTTCATCCTTTCTTCCTTCCTTTCGTTGTTTCCTTCCTTCCTTCTTCCCACGTCAGCATGTTACATATCTGCGCCGGTGTTTAGTTAACGTTACGTCTCGAGCATAGTTGACTATCAGCAATGGGCACAGGGGAACGCACTCATCGACTGTCGTCCCATCGCTGTTGGCACAGTGTGTGCCGTTCCCCTGCACTCTGTGAGGGGGGGGGGGGGGGGGGGGGTGGTGGTGTGTGGGGAAGGGGTGGTGGAATGACCGTCATAAAGACTGGGGAGTTCTGAATACTCTTTGTGTGAGCCTACTGTCTGCTTCCTCTTTGTCTGTCGGTCGGTCGGTCTGTCTGTCTGTCTGTGTCTGTCTGTGTCCTGAGGGTAGTGAATGACACACGCGTGCGCGTATGTATGTGTGAATGTGTGTGTGTGTGTGTGTGTGTGTGTTGTGTGTGTGTGTGTGTGTGTGTTGTGTGTGTGTGTGTGTGTGTGTGTGTGAGAGAGAGAGAGAGAGAGAGAGAGAGAGAGAGAGAGAGAGAGAGACGCTTTGACGCTTTGACGATTTATTGCCTTCAGCTTAACAAGCCATTAAGGCAAGGGGGGGGGGGGGGGGGGTACACATACGACTTGATACATTGATTCATTAAAGTATGATGAAAATAAAGTGTAAGGAAGATAAATAATGATTAAATTAACAAGGTATCAGGAAGTAATGGGCTTATCAAATCGCTCACATGGTTAGAGAGGCACAGATATTTATAACAATGACTGACCCACACGTGGGAAAACAGTCGGAAAACTTCCGTACATAACATCCTTTCCTACGCTACCCTTCCCACCCGCTTAAGTTCAAAAAGACTGTTCCCATTCCCTTTACTCGCCTTACACGCTAAACAAAAAACGAGTAGGCCTAAACGCAAGCTCACATTCTTCCATTCCCCGTTTTTCTCAACCTCGCCATCTAATCTGACAATTCCCCGACCGCCCGACCGCCCTTCTCCCTCCCCCTTCCCCTCCCCGACCCCCTTCACGTTGTCCCATAAACACTCTCACGCACAAGTGCAAGCGCGCACGCGCGCGCGCGCGCGCGCACGAACACACACACACACACACACACACACACACACACACACACACACTGAGACTACATGGCCATCCACCTCTTACAAAAGAACATACTAATACAGAACAAATAAAATCAGAATACAATACTATTGTCGTCAAGTTCTAGTTTCTTTCTCTCGCACTGGTAGCTTCAGTCAAATATTTAGCAAGAGCAATAATGGTTGTATCATTACGTGTTGACAAGAGATTTATTACGCCACCTACTGTAGGCTCAATATGAGTCATTTTGAAAAATGAAAATTTTCGGCGAATATCTGAGAAGTAGCAACACTGGAAAAGAAAGTGCACTTCATCTTCATTACTGTGACCGCACATTGGGCAGTCAGCACTTCGTTCACTGGTCATAAACCAGTGTTTTGCGGCACCTAGACCATGCACTCTTAAATCTAAACTTTACCAGATCTTCTCTCATCTTTTTATTTGTTATTAAGGACAGATACCTCTCAGCTTCAAACGTGATTTTAAAGGAATGATACCATTCATATTTACATTTATTTTCAATTTCGGAGTGCCAGTTTTGTTTGTAGCATGTCTTTTTCTTAAATTCTGATATAAACCCCTTCTCGAAGCCAACACCCTGACACAACCATACTATCCCAAAGCCATTTTCTGTCAGAGTGTTCCGAATGTGTGTGTGTGTGTGTGTGTGTGTGTGTGTGTGTGTGTGTGTGTGTGTGTGTGTGAATATGTGTGTGAATGTGTGTGTGTGTGTGTGTGTGTCTGTGTGTGTCTGTATGTGTCTGTGTGTGTGCAGCGTGCAGAGCTTGCATGTAATCTCTCTCTCTCAATCTCTCTCAAACACACGA
>JADBJO010027054.1:0-2500 GCA_016801955.1 Conus betulinus | reverse complement strand
TGACAACGTGCAATCCGCCATTTCCGGTGCTGGGGAAAAGAAAGAAAAAAAAAAGTAAAAAAAAAAAGAGAGAGAGAGAGAGAGAGAGAGAGAGAGAGAGAGAGAGACACACACACACAACACACACACCACAAAAAAAAAAGAAGGAAACTGCAGGAAACGTGGCAGCGAAATGCTGCAGTTGGCACATTGCATCAACTAGGCGCACGTGCATTTTGTGGCGTGTTCAGTTCGTCACAGGAGACAGTACGTCACAGACCAGTCCTTGTGCTCCTGCCTACCTACTGCCGCAACGCTTGCCTTCCAGCCCTTTCCATTCACAAAATATTCTTGCCATGTTTTTTGTACTGTGGTAATCTATTTTCACTGCATCATTTGTTGAGAGAATGTTCTGTCTTAACTCCAGTTTATAAAGAAAATTCTATTGATATCAACGTCCAAGATATCAGTCAAATATTGTCCAGCCTTTTTATCATAAACATTGCTACAGTATCGCTCAATCTAAAATTGCCAAGCTGCTTTGATGCGTGTTTATTTTTACCACTAATTCAAAAAGTTATTGTTATTTATTTATTTTTTATTTTTATCTTTGAGGTTAAGCTTTGTTAGTTGGAGATAACGTTTTAAATTATTTTTCGTCTAATATCATCAATGGTGAACAGACGTTAAATAAACCCATGTCGCTATGTTTTCCTTTCAGGACTGCTTCCTATCAGCCTGTGAGGCGAAAGAAGGCGAGTACAGTGACAAGAAACAGACTGAAGAACGAGAAACAGGCCAGGAGGCGCCACCACCGTCTGCAATGGCAGCGCTTTGGGCAGTGTTTAATGAAACTAAGCTTCCGAAAAGTCAGCTATGAAAAACAATGGAGACAGGCAGTGAATGCGTAGCCACAGGTAAGACAAGATGCAAAACAAACAAACAAACAAACAAATTAAAAACAACTCTCCGAATAAGTAGGAGAAGATGATCAACCGTCGGAAAGAAACTTCCGAATTATTCATTGTGCTTCTTTCCATCAATAGATTATCTCCCTTTACCCCGTGGCCACTTCCAGTCCGAAAAAGATTTCCTGTCGGACCTCTATCCCTTAATTAAGACATCTTTCTCGATCATATCGAGAATGAAGTGCATTCAACCCACGGAAAGAAGCTGCGTTTGACTTGTCTGTTCTAGTTATAAGTATCTTTGAATATGCCGGGCTCTTTGATTGGTCCATTTCTGTTAACTTCTGTGCGATTGGTAGGAGGAGATCTCGGCGTTCACCTGTGCTTTCATTCTCATGCTGGACTGGCGATTTTTTGGGGAGAAGTGCTCTGTGCATCTTTTTTTTTTTTTTTTTTTTTTTTTTTTTTTTTTTTTTCCCCAAATATTACTTGTTGGTGGCGTCTGAAGAAGACATCCTCTTGGTTCAGAATCCCTTCTTCTGTTCTATATTGTGTGTTCGTTTGTATTTTAAGCCACGATGTGGGCGGTGTCCTGTCTGAGAAGAACAATAAGAGAAGCACGGCGAACGAAGAAGAAAAAACATAACAGGAGGAGGAGGAGGAGGAGGAGGAGGAGGAGGAGGAGGAAAGGACGGGGGTAGAAATGAGAAACTGAAACAGAGAGGAGCAGGAGAAAAAGGGACGGAGATAAATATAGAAGGAGAAGGAGATGGAAGACAAGCAGGAAGAAGAAATGAGAATGAGAAGGAGGGAAAAGACAGAGGAGGAAGAGAGAGAGAGAGAGAGAGAGAGGGGGGGGGGACGGGAAAAAAGTTCAAAGGGAAGAAAGAAGGGAAAATTGAAGAAGATGTCGTAGAGGAGATGGATGGAGAGAGAGAGGAGAGAGAGAGAGAGAGAGAGAGAGAGAGAGAGAGAGAGAGAGAAACAGAGATAGTATGAAACAAAAAAAAAGGAAGAAGGAGAAAAAGGTAAGGTAATGTTGCTGATAGCCCAGCCGACCGCAAAGGGCCATATCAGGGCTGTCACCACGTTAAAATCAACTCACAAGTCATTCATTCACACAACTCTTTACATTACATCTTCTAAAAACATACCCCAAATTTCGTTAAAAAAAAAACAAAAAAAAAAAACTTTCCACTGTAAAAATCTCAGATCAAATGGAAACTGTTGATCTCTTTCAAACATTCAAAGATCACATCAGATGGAACATCTCTGAACAAGGTTTTCATGGAGTCTGCTGTATAAAGGGAAAAAGAACAGAGAGGGAGAAAGAGGGGGAGAAGGAAAAGAACAAAGAGGAGTTTAAAAAACAAAAAAAAGGGGGGGGGGGGAGAAGAGAAGAAAGAAAGAAAAAAAAAAACAGCAGGAGGGAGGGGGAGGAGGAGAGGGAGGGAGGAGGAACAGAAGAAGGGGGAAGGGAAGTAAGGGGAAAGAAAAACAGGACGAAGAAAAGTGAAAAGAAGAAGAGACAGAGAATAATAAACAAAGTTGAAAAGAAGAAGAAGAAATGAAGAAGAGACAGAATAAACAAAGTGAAAAGAAGAAGAAACAGA
>JADBJO010027053.1:17500-21801 GCA_016801955.1 Conus betulinus | reverse complement strand
ATCTACGTGAGATGCCCCATTGTCCCTACCATACTTTATTGGCTTCTACATCGTTTCATACGCCAGTCTGCAAAGTCTGGATTTAGGACATTTTGAACTCTTCAACTTACGTCGTAACTCATTTAATATGTAAACAGTAAACAAGTGGGGTAGTCTTTGCTCCCATAAAACTTGAATAAAGTCAGACAAATACAAAGACGAACAATCTAATAGTGTGGGAAAAACAGGCGCAGGCCAACAACTAAATTGTCTTCATAGTAATGTCTTGGCAAAGCTTTGAACTTAAGGAGGGCAGGGGGGGGGGGGGGGGGGGGGGGGCGGGAGGTTGAAGATGTAAAAACCTGGGAACATGAAATTAAGAAATCATGAAAACTCTTCACTGGCTGCATAAGGGAACCATCGCAATCCCTTTTACAGGCAGATATATTTGTATTGCCTGCTGCGAGGCCTTTCGTCTGCTGGGTCGGAAACTCATCAGGGAGACACGGCTGGCTGTATCTGCGCTCCTGGCGTCAAATAGAGACACACCACACACTTTTATTTGACGTCAGGAGCGCAGATACAGCAGCCGTGTCTCCCTGATGAGTTTCCGACCCAGCGGACGAAAGGCCTCGGAGCAGGCAATACAAATATATCTTCCTTTAAAAGGGATTCGATGGTTCCCTTATGCAGCCAGTGAAGAGTTTTCATAATTTCTTAATTTCGTGTTCCCAGTTTTTACATCTTTTAACCTCCTGCCCCCCCCCCCCCCCCCCCCCTCCCCCCTTAAGTTTCAAAGTTCTGCCAAGTCATTACTATGAAGACAAATTAGTTGTTGGCCTGCGCTTGTTTTCCCCCACTATTAGATTGTTCGTCTTTGTATTTGTCTGAGTTTATTCAAGTTTAAAAGGCTGTGCCAGTCTTGAAAAAAAGTTACTCTGTGTTAGGTTTCCTTATGGGAGCAAAGACTACCCCACTTGTTTACTGTTCATGTTTACTGTTGCCTGCCTCATTTCATTTCCGATTTCATTTAATATGTGTTCTGATGACAAAGCAGGATGTCAGCCTGTATAACTGCATTACATTTTGTAGGACACATGAAAAGGAACACTGAGCAAACATTTCATACCACAGCTATGTGTTTTTCCCACTATCTGTTATGTAAACGACTCCATATCTGAACATTAGACGTGAGTATTGGCTGAATTTTAGTGTCGAACAGTGTCCAAAGCAAATACGCATTGTTTATGTTAAACTTCCGCACAGATCTTAGGGGTTACATGACACACTGTTGAACACTTAAGTGCGTTGCTGTAAATAGCTAGAAAATAACTCGTTTGCACAATCACATCACAGGCAAGTGTGGGAAGAGATGAAGAGAACATTTACGAGCAGGGGTGCTTTCGGATTTGAAACGTATAGTCTTAGCCAAAGGCCTTAGCAGCATCTATGAAGATAATTCCGGTGAGTTCATAACAGCTAATGCTCGTTAGCTGTCTGCTCACGCTGCATGGGGAGACTGTTTAATCCTGAGTGACATCAGTGTAGACCAACACAGTGCGTGTTTTGGTAAGGACGTGTTGTTTCTGGCGTTCCAGATGTGGAGAACATACATAATTTTGAGAATCACGACAAGATCTGCTGACAAATTAACATGTTTGTTTGAAATGCTCCAGAAGATAGAGGCTATCTATGAGATGAATCTCTCTCTCTCTCTCTCTCTCTCTCTCTCTCTCTCTCTCTCTCTCTCTCTCTCTCAACACACACACACACACACACACACACACACACACACACACACACACACACACACACACACACACACACATTCCCCTAAAGAAACACAATCTGCAAAAGAATCAATGATGAGGTTTGCAAAATGTATTTGAACATTTTACCAAGCTGAATAGACCGACCAGACGGAATCAACCAAATCAGCAAACTCCATCAAAAATCAGAGGCCATTACAAACCATTGGTAACAGCCTCACAGTGGCTTGGCACTGACCCGACGGGATGGCTAACTGCGATGTCTTCCCAGACTTGCTGGATCGTTTGACATGGTTGGATAACTGTAGCTGGTGTCCGACTGATGGTGTCATGATCTGTCTCTCAAGATGATGCCAATGGTGTTCTATCTGGTTATGTCGGGAGAGAGTGAGGGGAGACCACTGCAGCATTGTGGTTGAAGGAGGCTATATAAACCTGACAGTGTGGGGATGTGCATCGTCCTCTAGGAGGATGGCGTTGGAGTGGTTGTTGAAGAAAGACAGAATGATGAAACACAGGGCTTGATTGAAGTAGCGCGCTCAGTATGCACCTCATGTCTGCTCCCTGCACTAATGTGCTCAAGGAAGACAGATTCTGAGCATACACTGATATCAATATTACCCAACAACAAGGCACAAAGACCACCCCTGTGATTCCTTTCCAGAACACAGTTGAGAACGTAGTGTTTATTACAGTTCTCTCCAGACTTTACCCCGTCCGTCTTGATTACAAGTGCTGAAACGTGACTCCTCCATGAATAAAAGAGTTCTGCTGACTCCAGCGTCAGTCGTTAGTGATGGTACTAACTCACCAAGCTGACACTGAGTGGAAATCGGCATAAACAATTGATGAATTGCACTAATGTGTTTCTAATTTCTTAGCATTTCATATTGTTAATGAACACTGACTAAAACAACAAGCAAACGCAGTAATTCAACAAATGAAACATCAGACGAGTGCTGGGACACGGTCAGGATCGAAAGAAATATTCTTGTTTTCATTTCTTTCAGTCTTTGGTGTACCAGGGCCCAGACAGAGCCGCTACAGCCGTGCCATCTCTGTGATCCTGTTCAAAACTGGAGGCGAGCTTGTCACTGAGAAAGGGACGACGGGCTGGTCGTTGTTTGTATAGGTCCCCCCGGCCAGCCTGCTACACATTGTATCACCAGTTACGGGCCTTTGGTGAGCGTCTGTTGTGTTCCTGGCTTTTTCAGTTCATCAGACAGAACTCGGTTTGTCAGGTGCTGTGGCTGAATCTCACGATCCTCAGCAGCTTTCACGGCACATGGCCGTCTGAGGCGTGGAAAGTCATCAACACTGCCTGTTGTTCCAGCGGGGATGCTGGGGGTTCCTTTAGTGCATACATCTCCCTCACCCTCTGAAGTTCCGTGCTAGAAGTGTCGTCTTTTGTGCCACTCTCTTTGACTCTAACTGTTCGGTGTTGTCTGTCGGTATTGTCGTCTACTTTTTGTTTGTTAGTGTTGTTGTTGTTGTTGTTGTTTTTGCTTTCTGTGGCCCATTATACTGTTTTTGCACAGGAACTTTTCAACGCTTTCCTTTTTGTGTCACAATTCATGAAATGCCACCTCTTGTTGTTGTTTTGTTGTTGTTGTGTTGTTGATTTATGTTGATATTGTTGTTGCTGTCGTTGCTGATGTTATTTCTGTTGTTGTTGTTGTTACTGTTGTTCTAATCAGGCGGCTAGGTAGTGTAAATTTCACAAAATCTCCACACTGGACACAAGCAGTCCATTTTGGCGTACCTATTTGTACGAAAGACATTAAATTTCATGTTGCTGTGTGTAATTTGTTTTCATCATTCTTCTTAAGAAACCTGTGTGTGTGTGTGTGTGTGTGTGTGTGTGTGTGTGTGTGTGTGTGTGTGTGTGTGTGAAAGCAACCACATCATTTCAGCATTGAAACAGATCCTCATATCACAATTTGTCCTCACGTTGGTAGTATATTTCTGAAGCTGAATTGAACAGATAGCAGCGTTGCTTGTTAAACGGGCTTATATAATCAGTTAGCTATTTTGAAATAGAACTGGATCATCAAGAGTTAGCATCTTTTCCGAGCGCAGCTATGTATGCTGTTACAGCGAATGCAACTTAGCATTGGTTAAGATGTTTTCTTCTTCTTCTTCTTCTTCTTCTGTCAAGTCTCTAGCAGCTGATCATTACAGATCAATGAATCTTCTGTACTGCTATTAATCGACTTTATATATAGTCCGGTAGCAGAGCCCCATTTTTGAGCAAAACTTTGCAGTTCGTCCTAGTAAACATTTTATTGCTTGTTTGATTAGAACTTTGTCTCTGCTTTAACTTTGGGCTGGGTGAGAGCTTTCACACCCTTCACACTCCTTCAAGTAAAAACTGCAAACCGTGATCTTCAAAACAAGATAGGAGAATGTGAGAAAGAGAAAACAAACTCCAAAAAAGAAGAGACGACTACTCACTGCAGGCGGGGAAGGACGTGCGACCGAGCGCTCCCGCAAGTTTTTTGATGGAAAATGTGACAGGATTTATAAACTGTTTCTTTTTTTCAACATAAACAG
>JADBJO010027053.1:7500-12500 GCA_016801955.1 Conus betulinus | reverse complement strand
GAGACTACCTAAATGAGGAAAGGTCATGGCCCAGTGGGCATCATTGGCAACACAGAGAAACCGCAGACAATAGCACATGGGTGTACAGCATGGATGCTGTCATGACACTGACAGAAGATCTCAAGAGGATGGGAGACCATGATGAGGAAGATACCAAAGAGAGAAACACAAAGAAGAGTTTCCGAACAGAATCAACCAAGATGTAGATGATAGGCGCACTATCCGACAGACTCCTGCTACATTCATTGATCCTCTCCACCCAGAATCACATGGTGGTGGGTCACTGCTGAACATTGTCAGTGGCAAGGTGGCCAATCCCGAAGTCAATGTTGACAACACTATTGATTTAGGGAAAGATGATGCTCACAGAGTTTGATTCCTCATGGCCTGGAGGTTCCAGGCACCCATCAAAAACAAAGCTGTGACATTTGCAGAGACGAAAAAAAAAACGCCTGAAAGTTGCTGGAATAGATGTCATTAACCGTGAGGCGATCTACAATCGAGTGATTGGCCTTCTAGTAAGTCAGCGAGACTTAGACCTTTAAGCAGTGTTTGTATCCGAGCTGACTGCATACCCGCCATCTATGTTTGAATCAGATGACACCATGCGAACCACTGGGAAAAAGCACTCTCAACACACACCTTCAAGTCGAGAACTCTTACAGGAATTTCCTGACCCCAACTGCAGTTGTGGTGGACGCGTCTGCTCTCCTTTGGACCATTGCATGGGCTGTACACGGCACAGTCACAACTGTCATTGCGACATTCAAGCATTGGCTCTCTGAAAAGCTGGACAACTCGGACATCTATCTATGCTTTGACATATACCAGGAATACTCCATTAAGAGTAGCACAAGGAACTCTAGAAGCACAAGAACTCGAGTCTTCAAGCTTAATCTGCAGACCCCACTTCCACTTCGGGATGCAGTTTTGAAGAACTACACAAATAAGGTCCAGCTCAACAAGCTCCTTTACCAACAAATCCTGACTGATGATGCATTTCTTCAAGTGGTCACCGACTCCCATGCCGTCATTGTCACAGGTTAGGAACCTGTTCCCACACAGGTACACAAGGGGCAAAGATCGGCATGTAGAGACATCATTTCATCGTTTTTAAGAAGCAGACCGTATGATAGCTCAACAAGTTGCCGCAGTTTGCACCGATCCATATGCACGTGTCCTTGTATTAGCAGATGACACTGACGAGTTCGTGCTGCTGCTGTTTTTCTATGGACACTGTTCTCTCAACTCTGCAATGTACATGCAGTCACCGGTGTACGGGCATCATTGCATTGACATCCTTGCAACACATCTCAAACACAGCGCCATTGTTCCAGACTTGCTTGCTATTCATGCAGTCTCAGGGTGTGACTCTGTAGCGGCAATATATGGCATTGGCGAAAAACTACCGCTTTGAAGGTTGCGTCAAAAGGACACAGGCTGAATATTCATGGAGAATGACAGTCAATGTTACACATTGGTAGAACAGGCAACTGAGTTCATGGCAGCATATTATGGTGTGTGAAAGAATGCTCGTCTATGACAGAGTGTACACAGCATGCATAGGCTCAGAAGGCTAGCAAGTCATCTTCTGCACCAAAACTATGCAGTCTGCCACCGACTACAGAAGCATTTCATGAGAATGTATTACGGGGTCACCTGCAAGTGGCAAACTGGCGTGCTACCCTGCGAAGAGATCCTTCATCAATGGATTCAGTCCAGTTTGGCTGGGAAGCTGATCATGTCAACAAATGCCTTACTCCATAAAACATGTGCCATGGAACACCATACACACCTTGGCATGTGCTTAAGCTTGTCCGCTGTGGCTGTGACCTGGAGAAGTCATGCAGAGAGGGCAACTGTGGCTGCTTGAGTGGCCAGCTGTCATGCGCCATCTTCTGCACATGCTGTGCTTCTTTTACTAAATGCCACAACCCATTCAACAAGGAAGGAGCAAAAGTGGATACTTTGGTGGACGATTGTTTAGACAATCATTATGTATTCAATCCAATACGTTGCCTGGAAAATTTTGATAAAGACTATCCAGACAACCTTGGAGCAGCGTGGTTCTGACTTCCAAACATTGTAATACTAAGTATTTGTGTGGATACCTCTATGATTATATTTTGATTAACTGTGTTATTAAGTTCCATGTGATATTAGTTGTGACTTACATATGATCACAAATTACGAGAAAAAGATCGTTTTCTTTGTAATCATTCTTTTGATTTTCAGAGCAGTTGTCTTTTGTGATCATATTGATGACAATCTTGATTTTATGCTAATTTGTCTAAGCAGATAATGTGGACAAGGAATGATTTCAACTGAAAAAAAGGTTTATAAAGAAATGGGCATCAATACTTAATTAAAATGTGCAAAAATCGCATTTTCGTATATTTTGTGCTACCATTTTTTTCATTTTTTGTCATTAGGATGGCCTGGAGACTCGAAGGTAAGGTGAGATTCGGTTTTTTTTAGCCCGAACACATAAGCACAGACTATAAAAAACATCATATTTTAATACTTAGAACAGGAATTAAAGCACTTTGTAATTTGACCCTTTTTGGCATCCATCTTGGACACCATCTTGAATTGTCAAAAACGCAAGCGGCTATGAAGCTCACACCCTGCAAAAATTTAAAGAGGAGACCAAACAGTATTCGAAATTGCAAAGAAATACTAACCAGCTCGAATTGCAAGGTCATCTGACTCGGCGACCAGACTGATAGTCTTCTGCATCCGTCTGGCAGTTGTAATATAAACAATCTGATGCCAAGTAAAGAGCATCTGTATCAGACTTACCGTCCCGTCTCTCTCAATTCATCCTTTCTCTCTCTCTCTCTCTCTCGGGGGACAGTGAACTGCTGCGGTAATATTGTCAGGACGCTTTGTTTTGACCTCTGACAATCATTGTTGCATGTGACGGACAGGGAAAGAACTGTACCCCCAGATTCTGCATACAGGTGTCTGATCAGCCATGCCATCTACTGCCATCGACTTCCGATGTGTCTGTGGCCGTTTCTACCCGTCTTCATCGGGTTTATGACAAGAAAGGCTAAAGAAAAAGGCTGCTGTCCACATCGCCATTGTCACACTTCGACACAGAGGGGACGGTGTTACCTTTGGACTGCTCCTGTCGTATTTGTTCTGGGGCAGTTTGCTTCTTCGGTGTGGCGACATCGAATCAAAACCCGGGACCCACCACCTTTCCTCCCAGCAGAGACTCCACACGCCAGACACGACTTCATAGTGGAAGTACCTTACGGAGAGTCGGTCTAGAGAGATCAACGGACTCTCACACTTCTGGGGCCTTCGTCTGCTACCACAGAACCTACAATCGGTGATCTCATGGCCACCTTGAACATGAGAAGTGACCAGACGGACGCTAAGCTGGACGCAGTGAAGCAGGAAGTCCACAGTCTTCGGGAGGACCACACAACTCTCCACGCTGAGCTGCTGAGGGAGCTGAGGGAGGAGGTGACAGAGCTGAAAAGAGAAAAGGGGAGCTGCAGAAGACCAACAACGACCTACGTCAGAAGCTGGACGACTGACAGAAACGGATCGGTGATCTGGAGGGTCATTCCAAGCAGAACAACTTGATCTTCTACGGACTACCCAGGAGGGACGGGGAGACCAGTGCAGACTGCGAGGGCCTGGTGCGGGATTTGCTGACGGACAAGCTGGACCTGACGGATGACGTGGAGTTCGACCGTGTCCACCGGATCAGTTCCCGACCCGACTCCCCGGTGATTGCTCGCTGCGCCTTTATAAACAGAAGGTGAATATTCTAAAAGCTAAAGGTAAACTGAAAGGCTCTGAGGTCTATATCGGGGAGGACTTTTCAAAAGGGGTCAGGGACATCCAACGAAGGCTGACCCCGCATTTAAAAAGGGCAAGGCAAGAGGGGAAACGAGCCACGATTGTGTTCAACTATTATTTTTAATTGACGGCAAAAAGTTCTCTGTTGACGCTCGTGACAGACTCGTAGACTTCAAATAGGAAACCGGCCAGCCCAGTTTTCTTGAAGAAGTTTTTGTTTGTGAGGGAACTATCCTAAAAGAGACACCGGTGTCATCGCCCAGTGTGATCCGGAATGAAAGTGAGCATGCACGGGATTTGAATGTGGATGACAGCGAGTGTGTTGAATAGGCTGACGAGAACTCTCGGTATGTTTCAACTTTGGAATGTGTGTCAAGTTCCGTACATGATTTTGGTGAACACAGGCGCTGGGAAAATGTAGTTAGCAACGAAAGTAACAAAACCAGATCATTATCTTTACTTCATTGGAATGTTAATGGATTGCTTTCAAAATTACAAAACTATGATTTTGTCTCATTTCTTCAGTCGTTTGATTTCATTTGTTTAGTTGAAACGTTTATTGATGAACTAAATCAACTGCATTTTCTGGATATAAAATGTTTTCTTTACCTGCAATAAAATTAACGGCTAAAGGGAGAAGATCAGGTGGAATCTTATGTCTCGTTAGAAATACATTTGTGTCACATGTCAGAGAGGTTGAAATAAAATCAGATATGTTTGGTGCATTAATCATCAGTAAAACATTGTTTGATGTAGACAAAGATATATTGTATGTGTATTCATACGTACCTCCAGAAGGTTCTCCTTATTATGCATGTTTTGACTCCGAGAATGGCATTGCATTGTTGGAAGATTATTTGTCCAGTTGTTTATTAGTCGTTGAAGATGCATATATATTGTGTTGTGCGGGGATTTAAACAGTCGTACAGGTAGTGTTTCACATCATCACTGTCAAGGAGTTTCCGATATTTTGAATTTTCAACATGCAAGTCATCCATTGAGTGTCAATCGATTTTCAGAAGACTCTGTATTGAATAATTATGGCAAACAGTTGTTGAATATGTGTACTGCATTTGATTTGTGCATTCTTAACGGTATGTGTTATGGCGACCAACAAGGTTGCTACACGTACATTTCAGATACCGGATGCAGCGTGAACGATTACTTTGTTATGTCATGTG
>JADBJO010027052.1:15000-17500 GCA_016801955.1 Conus betulinus | reverse complement strand
CTGTAATTAACTGAAGGACCGCTATGAAACCACTTAGGAGTCTACCTTACTCAACAGCTCTAACAGTGTGCTTGTGCACATGCGCGTGCGGGCGTGTGTGTGGGAGGGGGGAGGAGGAAGGACGTGCATGAGTCAGTGTGTGTGTGTGTGGGGGGGGGGGGGGGGGGGGGAGGAGGGATTAAGAGAGTGAGTGAGTGTGTGTGTGTGTGTGTGTGTGTGTGTGTGTGTGTGTGTGTGTGTGTGTGTGTGTGTGTGTGTTTGAAGATATACTGTGTGTCAAAAACCTATTCAGCTGGAGGGTAGGCGGTGGAGGGGAAGAGGGAGGGAAGGAAGGGACGAGGAGGGGCTGGGGGTTGGGGGCAGGAGATATTGAAAAGGGAAGAACGAGAAAGCTAACAAAGAAAACGAAAAATGTGTGTGTGTGTGTGTGTGTGTGTGTGTGTGTGTGTGTGTGTGTGTGTGTGTGTGTGTGGTGTGTGTGTGTGTGTGTGTGTGTGTGTGTGTGTGTGTGTGTGTGTGTGTGCTGCATTTCAAATGCATCGTTTGTGAAAGCTAGGGATTGGAAGTGTGAGAGCGAGGCATAATATGCATATATTCACTTGCGTGACACGACTCACTTGACGGATTCTCTCTCTCTCTCTCTCTCTCTCTCTCTCTCTCTCTCTCTCTCTCTCATATCCTCCCGTCAGCCCTCAGTGGCTTTGCACCCACGCCGCTCACCGTTCGCCGTCCACAGCCACAGCCTGGCTTGTCCGCACAGCCCCGACACCGGTAATCCACAGAGAACAATCAATGTCATCACGAGGCATCCCGCCAGCGGAGACACTGCATTGCTGCCGAGTCATTCCAGTGGTGTTCAATGATGCTTGCTTGTTCTGATCCGACACGCGTAAGACATCGCACCTGCTAAGCTCCCTACTGACAAAAATGATGGTTTAATCGCAGAGCCCGCGTGAGTGAGTCTCTCTCCAGATGGCACCGCCAACATCCGTCCGCCTACAGTGCCCATGAATCTGACAATACTGGCGACTCAAAAAGAATCTCACCAAGGGCATAGATATACAGAGTAAATCGAAACTGAGGTTACAACTGGAACAGTTCATGAAGGGCCACAGAATTTGGGACACTTTTGTGCTGATCGATGAGGATGAAATTGCTGAATTTGATGATGCGGATTTACACTTTGGTCCTAGGCTGCATGTAAGGGCTATACCCTAGGCTTAATTTCATAACATATCATGCCGTCGGCCAGGCCCGAAAGATACCCGCAGTGTTGGTAAAGAAAAAATGATCGACTATCTCATAGACGCATCAGTTAAATGGATTATACTGGACTGAGTGAGTTCTGGCCTTTCCAGCTGAACCTATAGCGAATTCAACACTTGTTAGGAGCTGGACATGGCAGAAATTCCACAAATGAATGGCTCTGATGGGAAGCGAACTCACGACCTCGCAGCCTGATAAACGATAGCTACCTCGCCGCGGCGGCTGGTATCGAATCACCTTTTAATATATTTTCTCCATTTACCCGCCAGACACACACACACACACACACACACACACACACACACACACACACACACACACACCAGTACTTCTTGAGCAGCAGTCAGCATGAGAATGATCTCCACATGGAGATTCCCGCTTTCACTTATTGAATATTTTTAATTCATTATCTTGTTCCAACGTACATTGAATTTCATTGGGATCGAATGAACGGTTGTTTGATTTACAGACAATTAAACAGAGGATGGGTCGAAATCAAAGTTCGCAAAATCTGTTCAGTTCACAAAATCATTTCAATAGTGGGTGTGGCCACCGCCATTGGCGAGACATTCCACGCAGCGACTCCTCATCGAGTTGACCAGTGTTCTGATGACCCTCTGAGGGATTCTCTGCCATTCCAGTTGCAGCATTTGGAAGAGATCCTGCGGTCTCTGGGGGAGGTGGATGGTTCTCCTTCACACGTCTCCCCAACTCATCCCACATATGCTCGATGGGATTGAGGTCGGGACTATACGCCGGGAAGATCATCCTGTTGATGATGCCGGCCTGCACAATGAAGTTTTCGGCCACCCGGGCCCTATGTGGCCGAGCATTGTCGTCTTGGAAGACTGCCATGGGTCCTATCCGTTGCATGGTCGGAACAACGAAAGGCGCCAGGATTTCATCCCGATAGCGGATGCCTGTGAGGTTTCCATCAATATGGTAGAGTGGTGTCTTGTGGTGGAGGCTGAAGGCACCCCATACCATAACAGATCCTCCCCCCCAAAGGCCCTGGTCTGGCGAACAGCTGCATCAATGTAACGTTCACCAACACGCCTCCAAACTCTAGTTCGGCCGTCATTGTGTTCAAGACTAAACCGCGACTCATCTGAAAAGAGGACCTGGGACCACTGTTGTTGGTTCCATCTCACATGACGATGGCAGAAAGCTCGGCGAGCCAGCCTATGGGCTGCTAGCAGTCGTGGTCGAACAGCTGGGCGACGTGATCTGAGGC
>JADBJO010027052.1:0-10000 GCA_016801955.1 Conus betulinus | reverse complement strand
TCACAGAGAGAGAGAGAGAGAGAGAGAGAGAGAACTCAGAACTCAGAACTCAGAATTTGAATGTACGTCGGCCTTTGGCCACAATACATGGAGGTATCAAATGGGGAATGGGGAGGGAGTGGGAAGGGGAGTCAAGGGGGGGGGGGGGGGGGGAGCAAGGGAGGGGGGGGGGGGGGGGGGGGGGGGGGGGGGGGGGGGGGGATCTATATATCATGACGCACAAAATAAAGTATCAAAGTTATCGAGCTGTAATAATCAGCCAGTCATTTTCGTCTAAATATATCTAAAATTATTATTTCTTTTGTTAATCGCATGGAACACATATCTTGAAACATTGTGCCTATGATTCATACTTGTTGCTTTCAACAAAATTTACAGGCACTTTCATTGATTCTCTTAGAAATTTAGCTCGAAGGTCTATATACAGGCAACAATCAAATAAGAAATGATGCTCATTTTCAACTTGACCCACACAAAAATAAACAATTTTTATCTCTTCGACAGATTCACTGTACCGATGCACATTATTATTCAGAGGAAGCACGTTAAATCTTAACTGAGAAAAGGGCTACACGAAAACAATAGATATCCATGTCACAAACGTACCTTTCTTTTTCAAAAACAGTTTTAAATGCTCTGTAAGTGCTGTATCTGTCCCGATCTCTGATAGTTGCGTTCCACTCTTGAATAAAGAGATCGACAATTCTTTGTTTAAACAAATTCAAAAACAGTTTAACATCACCAACTCCTTGTTGCAACCAAACAATACTGAACCCCGTTTCACACAAAATTTCTCTTACCTTTGAAACCCAACAGTTTTTGCCAGCTCTGTCTAATTCAAGCAACATCATGTAAGCTTTGTGTGGCAGTCTTTCAGCATCCATATGCAACAATTTAAACCAAAATCTTAAACATGCAACGTAAGAATTAACATACAGAGGTATCGTCCCAGATCTCCATATACCATCTTATTAGGAGTTCTACTTGGAACACCCATAAACCTCTTACATGCCATTAGATGTACTTTTTCTATGATCCAGTCTATTTAACCCCCATACTTCTGATGAGTATAATAGTATTGGCTGAATCTTTACATCAAAAATTTTTTTAAAGGTATTTGAACTCATTTCTTTATACTTTTGGAAAACCCTGCACAGCTGTAAAACGGCTTTCTTTCCTTTTGTTGCCAAATGCATTGTGCCTTTTCTAGCACTAATCATAGTTGTGAAATTGAACCCTAAATAACAATAACTATTTACACCCTCTAGTCTTGTACCATCATAGAACCATTTTTCATGCCTTCCCAAGAATCCCCCTTTTCTGAATACCATAACTTTTGTTTTTTCGATGTTTACATATAACTTCATGTTGTTGTTGCAACATGTGTGTAAAATATTCAGTTGATTCTGTAGACCAGTTGGGGAAGTTGACAACAGTACAACATCATCTGCGAACAATAATATAAATAACTCCATGACACCCGGTAACAGCTGCACACCATGTTTACCTTTCTTCTATGTGAGTTGCCAACTGGTTAATAAACATTGAAAATAATGTGGGGCTCAAAACACATCCTTGTCTTACTCCTATTGGGCAATCAAACATTTCAGAAAATTCATGATTTGATCGAACACACGACAATAATGAATTGTACATTGCTTTGAGAGACGCCAAAAATTTCCCTTTCACATTTTGGTTTTTTATACATTCCAAAAGTTTGTGATGACGCACAGAGTCGAAAGCCTTTCTAAAATCAACGAAAGCAACATATAGTTTTGTACCTTTCTTATTCATACATTTCTGGATAGCAGCATACACTGTAAAGATGTGATCAACAGGAGAGTGGTTTCTTCGAAAACCCTGCCTGATTTTCTGAAATAAAGTTATTGTTTTCTAAACCAGGTGTACAGTCTTGTGTTTAATATTGATGTATAACACTTAGATATGATGCTCAGCAAAGAAACTCCTCTATAATTATCAGTGTTATCGGGGTTGCCTTTCTTAAAACACTGGTATGATGATAGATTTCGTCCACTCACGAGGATAAACTCCTTTATCAAAAACGGTATTAAACAGTTTTGTGAGAAATTTATTTACAGCTGAACCTCCAGACTTTAAACATTTCTGCGGAAACATCGTCTATTCCGCTAGCTTTATTTTTCTTAAGTTTAGAAATAGCTTGAATGACTTCATCCTCTGAAATAAACTGATTCAAATCATGGTCCGATTCTTCGGACAGATCGATTTCAATATCAAACTGCTCATCGTATTCGCCGCTGTTTTTGAAAAACACTCTTGAAATGCTTGAACCAGTCATCTATGGTGATATTGCTATCATTTTTATCATTCTGCCAGCATCCCCATTTTCCTTAAATTTCTCCAAAATTGCGACGAGTTGCCAGTTTCATTCGCTAACATATCTGCTTGCTGTTTTTTAAACGCTTGACTTTTCACTTTTAGTAAGTATTTGTAGCTCTTCCTTGCTTTTACGTACTGTATCTGTCTTTTTCTTTTCGAGTTCTTCTGAAATAGTTTAATTTACTCCTACTTTCCTTTTTTGCTGCCTTACACTCTTCATCAAACCATTCTGACCTTTTATTTCCGTTAACCGTGAACGATTTTAACATGCATTGACTGGCATCTTTTAAACACTTCACAAAAATATAAGAGCGCTGTCTATGTCTATATCCAAGGTTTGCGTAGCCAGCATTAGATGGTTTTGAATATCATAAGTTTCCAACAGTTTTATAAAATCACCCTCGCATTTTTCATTCCAAATGATTTTTTTCTGAAATTATACGGCGATTTGGTTTTGATTTTTCGGTATTCTCGTGAATGTTATAATCCCTCTTCATCTTCACAACCACTGGGAGATGGTCAGATTCAGTTAAGCTTTCAACATCTAGAGATACAATATTGACGGACGAAAATAAGTCGTAGGATACAATAAAATAGTCGACCGTACTTACTCCAGAAGATCCATGTACGTGCAGCTATCGTCAAAGTCTTTCTGGTCGAGTCCATTTAAAATGATACATTCAAACATGTTACATAACTCAATTAATTGCTCTCCAAAAGAATTCTTTTGTTTATCTTGAGACCGCCTTGGGAAACTGTTATTATTTGGAGATTCTGTCTCATCAAAGTCTTTGTCATCTCCATGAAAATTGTAATTTTGGGATGAAGTTCTTGCATTCAAATCTCCAGTTACAAACATAGAAAAGTCACCACATGAGTCATGCAAATCAATTATACATTCCTCTAACAATTCCATGCCATATCCGTCCTGTTGAAATTTCCAGGTGAATCATTCGGGGGTAAATAGGAACATATTAACATGATATCTTTTTCGGTAGAAAACAAGTCCTTCTTTTAGCTTCACAACAACAGTGTTTTTGACTTTCACTTCAATCCGTTCAACATAATCAGCAAAACATTTCTTGATCATAACAATAACACCTCCCGAGTATCTCCCTTGGTGAGACAATTTTTGAGCTTTGGATGTGAATATGATAAAGTCCTTGAAAAGAGATGATTCAAAGTCAAAAGCTATAAAAGTCTCAGTTAGCAGACAGAAATCATGGGAAATGATGAAATTAATTAAATGTGAGTTGTCCAATTTTTGTAAAAGCCCATTAACATTGTAATTTAGGAATTTAACTTCTGTGTTATCTACACTATTTACAAAAGAACTTGTGCTGGGACTTAATAGATCACCATGTGTTCGATTTGCAGCACCTGTGACTCTATGTCCCTGAGTCTTTGATGATTGTTTAACTGGTATTGTGGCCTGGCCGAATCCCTATTTTTGTGCACCTGATGTTTCTGCACCGACTTTGGTCTTTGGTCTAGCCCGCGAAGGCCTGTCTTTTTGATTTTTGTCTGGTCACCTGATTGAACTTTTCTAAAAGAATCCACAATACTACTTTGGCTATTGGATCTCTCTAGAGTCGTTTTGCTATTATTGCTGCCTACTCTTGAGGCAGAAGCATTACGTTTTGAACGTCCATCACGAGCTGGAGGTTGTACCTGTTTGTCCTTGCTCGTTACGTCGTTGACTATATTATCAACGGGTCTGCTGTTTTGTTTGTCAGGTGGTATGTCGGTAGTCATATATCTTGACCGAGCATATTCTCGTGGCTGTAATGTCAATCACGTCTTTGTCTACCATTGTCTGTGTCCACATCCGGTTGGCGACACAATTTGCGCAAAATTGTCCGTTGTATTTCTTCCCCTTGGTGCGTCATCCTGCGTCGGGCAATGGCTGCACACCTCTTTTCCAGCCGCCAACTCTTTGGGGGTCATTGGGGTCATGTCCAGCATCCGTATCAGTACCTGTGTCATCGTCACTTTTGTCGTTAGTTTCTGTAATATTCCTGTCAAGACTAACATCGCCAAGACTACGTCTCTTTTCCGTCACACTGACACTGTCCTGGCCAGTCAGCGTTTCCTGAATGTTGTCTTCAGTAATGTGAATCACGTCTGTGGGCCTGTTTTCCACACACACATTGGAGTCTGCTGAAACTTTGTCCATCATAGACGTCAGCTGACTTTTGCCATCACTGGACCCCTCTTCACACAGTTCTGATGAAGTCTGTCTTGAAGTTTCAGACCTTTTTAGAGTAGTCTTTCACCATAACAGTCCTTTTGTGTCCTAAGGTTTGGCGTTCATGTCGTGGTCTCTGTTTTGTAACATCACTGTAGGACCGTGTTCCTGGAACAACTGGTATAGAGGTATGTGTATCTGGATTCCGGAGTCGAGAGTTCTTCTCTCCTCTCGGACTGCCACTCCATCTGTTGCCGGAACGTCTGATGCCCGAGCGGCTTTCCTTGCCGTCTTTGTTTTCGTAGGATCTTGCTGATTAAGCGAAGACTTGAACCTGTAGTGTGTGCCTTCGCTGTTTCTGCTGTAGCCATTTCTGTAGCTGTTCTGCATGAGGGACAGTCTTCTTCTTCAGTTCCTCTGGAAACGGAGGTATGGCGCATTCATCATTCTGATGTCCCCAGAGGAAGCATCTTGCCGTCTGTCCTTAACATATAGTTTGCCGTTGTGAATGTATGCGATCTTGCCGAGTCCACGATGGAACTCTCTACCATCTCCCTTTGTCGAGTAGTCAGGTCGGAGGCCACTCGTATGCCACTTTCTCTCAGGTTGTCTCTGAGGTCTTTTGTCACCAAGCACCGCCATCTTGTCCGACCATCGACAGAACTGGACAAGAATGGGCCGGGGATCACTACTGTGTGGACGAGGCCTGCCAATACGGAAGGCTCTGACAATATCATCTTGCCGCCAGACAGGTGAACGTGCATGATCGTTCAACACACTGATACTGTTTGTGAAGTTATGTATTCATCCTCCCAGTCTGTTTCTTCAACATTGATGAATCGCAAATTACATGCCTTTGCATCTTGCTCAGCAGATTCCAGCTTTCTTTCTTTCTAGATGCTCCAGTCTGTCCAAAATGCTCGCACCGTCTTCTTTTAGTTCACTGATGTCTTCAGCGCTTTTGACAACGGTATCTTTCAGTTTATTAACTTCTGTAAAAAAGCGTCCAATACTATTCTCGAGGGAACAAAATCTTTCATCAATATTTGACTTTATAGTTGCTGAATGCATGAGTAAACCATGCTGCATTTGCGTCAGACGCCAATCGATCAATTGCAGTATATTGGCTTGGAGAGGAACAGGGGAACCTTCGGACATCTTTTTCAGGCGCCTGTGAAGTAACCTGATGCACCAGACTGACTTTCACTTAGTGGTACACGTGCACCGCTCGTTCAAATCGAAGACCAAGAGTTCAGGTAAACGACACAACGAAACGAACGCGGCGACACTGAGCACGTGCAGTCCGACTCTTGCGATCCTGTAGGGTGGGGCGTGGATAACTGTGTGAACCATGAACGACGTTAACATCGGAAAAAATATGGTCTCTTCCTTGACAATTGTAATTAAGAAAATGTTAATTACGAGACATCCACTGACCTTTTCGTTCATCTAATTACACATTCTGATACACAGACACTTCATACACAAACTCCGCCAAAAATCCGACAATCACACATCTTCAATCCGACACAATTCACTGTCGTTAGCCGAGCGTTCTTCATACGTCTGTCAACCTCGAGAGAGAGAGAGAGAGAGAGTGCTTGGGCACGCGCGCGCGTGTGCGTGCGTGCGTGCGTGTGTGTGTGTGTGTGTGTGTATGACAATTTAAATACAGGGCGACAGACCAGTACCTTGTCGTTGCATCGTTTGTGACGGCTTGGGACTGAACGAGTGAAAGTGAAGCAACGTTTGCATACTCTCGCTCGCATGCTATACCGCATAAGTGTACATTCGCATGCGCAACACTCTTATCTTACGCAAGTATTCGCATAAAAATCTCTCTCTCTCTCTCTCTCTCTCTCTCTCTCTCTCTCTCTCTCTCTCTCTCTCTCTCTCTCTCCGCATGTTTATTATTACTAAGTCATTACCAATATGCAGATTTACTTACTTTCCCAAAGTGATTGTTGCTATTTACATGCACAGCGGTTCCAAAATGATTCGCTACTTTTAATGATTGGACACTGTATCAGGGGGATGCAAATGTCAATATAGAAACATTTTTTAATGTAAGCTTACTCATGCAGCGTATGTGTGTGAGCCAGCGCATCACTAAATGATCATATTATACCATGGGGTGGGGATAGGGATCGTGTGGGGTTGGAAGGGATGGATATCGGTGTTTACCTTCTTTTCTTCATTCCTTTTTATGTTTGGCTTTCTATTTTTTTTTAAATGTTTTTCTTTCTTGTTCTTTCCCCCATAATGTTTAAGCATCCCTCTCTCTCTCTCTCTCTCTCTCTCTCTCTCTCTCTCTCTCTCTCTCTCTCTCTCTCTCTCTCTCTCTCTTTCTTTCGCTCTCTTCAGATGGGGGTGACATTTTTTTTTTTTAGCACAGATTGTGTAAAGCAAATCATATGATAGAACCATACTTTCCGTTTTCTATGTGTAGTTTTGTAAAAAATGCGTCAACCAAGTTCAGGTTTGGAGTATCTGACTTTATTTGGTATGGTGGAAATGAGGCTGCCACATGTTGCTTGTGTAGTTCAGCAACAGAGCATGAAATTTTCATTTCGTGTTTAGCAGTCCAGTGTTGAGGGACTTAAACAGTCAATTAATTCCATCAAAATCTTATAGCAGATCATCTACTTTTCGTTTTGTATTGTTACCATTAAAAAAAGAAAGAAAGAAAGAAAGAAGGAAAACATGATTAGACACTTTGCAACTTACCTTTGTGAATCATTTCAACGTATCTCAGCTTTCCCTGATGAGTACGTGGAAAGTACACATGTCTGTACGTTTTACATAGATACAGCGCGAACTTAATTTCGAAGGAACGAAGTTCAGAACAATGTCGCCCGTCAGATCTCCCGCTCCTCTAGATCTGATCACATATCACCAATTCTGTCATCCTTACACTGGCTCCCTATTCAGTCTCGCATTGACTTTAAAGTTCTCTCTCCTGGTTTTCAAATCACTGAATAATCTGGCTCCCTCCTACCTCTCTGACCTCCTCCATCTCCATGTTCCGTGTCGCAGCTTACGCTCATCCACCGATTCTCGTCTGCTTCGGCTTCCCTCCGCTCGCCTGAAAACTTCAGGCCAACGATCTTTCTCTTACCAGGCACCTGCTCTATGGAACAGTCTCCCTTCTTCTCTGCGTAACACGGACTCTTTAGAGACTTTTAAAACCTCCCTAAACACACATCTTTTCCCTCGTACTGATTAATGATATTCACTTACCACTGTGAAAGAAAACTGGGCTTATAAAGTAAAGAAAGTCCTTTCAGAACAGGGTTTTGGAATAGTGTGGATGACCCAGGAAGTAGGAAATGAGCAACAGTTCATTGCGGAATTTAAAGACAGGCTTATTTGTTCTTTTAAACAGAATTGGCACTCAGATATGGAAAGTAAAGAAAAAAAAATCGCTGGTTTTTCTCATTTAAGAATGTGTTCCATTCTGAAAAGTTTCTCAATGTCATAACAGATAAATGGCACAGAATAAATTACGCAAGATTTAGGTTTCAGAACTTTAGGTTTTAATGCGAACAAAAGATGGTTTGAATGTGAAACATCCACAGAATCTCCTTGTCCTGCATGTAGACACATTATTGATGACGAAGAACACTTTCTGTTCCACTGTACTGCTTATAATGAAGTGCGGACAAATGTTTCATTTTTCCAGTTAGATATAGCGAAAAGACAAAATGTCGCTGGCGTGTATGAGAGATATCTGAATGAATATTATCATTCATCGCATGTCGAAGAGATCAGTAAAATACAATGTCATCATTTAATTGAGTGGAGGATGGTCGAGTCAGTTATTTTTTTTCATTGATTGAATGGATGGTCGAATCAGTCTTAAGTTTGTGTGTGTGTGTGAGTGTGTGTGTGTGTGTGTGTGTGTGTGTGTGTGTGTGTGTGTGTGTTTGTGTGTGTGTGTGTGTGTGTGTGTTTTTTGTTTGTGCATTACTCCTGTGCGTGAGGTGAGGACATAACGAAATGTTACAATTTATTTGTTTTTGACATTATGTCTTACTGCGCACTGTCTCGAAAACCTTTTTGCTTTATGGGCAAGAATGTTTTATATGGACAGGTCGTTGCGTACTTAATATGACTGCTTTATGATGAATCACTGTTCATTTTTCCTCAGGCTATGCTGATGACACTATTTTGGTGACTGATGCTGCGTGCATCCTCTATCCGTATAGGAATATTATGTACTACAGCCTGTGTGTGTGTGTGTGTGTGTGTGGTGTGTGTGTGTGTGTGTGTGTGTGTGTGTGTGTGTGTGTGTGTGTGTGTGTGTGTGTGTGTGAGAGAGAGAGAGAGAGAGAGAGAGAGAGCTTTGTAGTGTGTGTGGTGTGTGTGTGTGTGTGTGTGCGGTGTGTGTGTGTGTGTGTGTGTGTGTGTGTGTGTGTGTGTGTGTGTGTGTGATTGAATCATCTATTTTTGTTTATTATCAGTTCCACTTTGCGTAATAGTGTTTGTGAGTTAGTATCCTTAGTCCCTGAACAGAACAGGTACAGATGGGGGAAAAACATCTTCTGCTTATCTGTTACTCTTGGGAATAAAGACTCTCTCTCTCTCAGTATGAAACCAGTCTTATCACTCAACTTTGTAAAGTCATGAAGAACAAAAACTTCAACTCTCTCTCTCTCTCTCTCTCTCTCTCTCTCTCTCTCTCCTCTCCTCTCTCTCTCGTCTCTCTCTCTCGCTCTCTCTCTCTCTCTCTCTTCTCTCTCTCTCTCTCTCTCATCAACTTCACCTTTCTCAGCCATTCTCATTCTCATCTGTCTATCCATGTCAAGTCTTTCCTCAGTCCTTTTTCTGTCTTCTCTTCAGGACAAACACAATCATGTACTAGGGAACATGCATGCATAATAAAATCTAGCACATATAGTGGCATAGATACAGCTTTCAGTTCTTATTTATTATTGATTATTATTATTATCATCATCATCATCTTATTATTATATTAGTATTAGTATTATTATTACTATTATTCTTTTTCACCCTATTTTCGAACAAACCTTCCTTTTCAAGTTTCACTGAAGATCACCTGTTACTGGTGTTGCCGTTGCTTCAACCGGTTTCAAATGAGCAGCATCTGCGACAGGCGATGCTGATCCTCTACATTCACCCCCCATTCCCCATTTCATGGCTTTGCTCTCTCCCCTCCCCGGAGCTCTCCCTATCACGACCCCCCCCCCCCCCCCCACCCCCCCCCCCCACCCCACCCCTCCCTTTCCCAACCCACCCCACCCCCCACCCCCCCACCCCACACACACACCACAAACACAAAAACATTACACAACACTGTGCCTTCCCCTACCCCTCTCGCTCAGAGAGAGAGAGAGGATGAAGAGAGAGAGAGGAGGAGGAGCCGAGAGGGAGAAGAGGAGAGAGGTTTTTTAATTGCCATTAGCTTTTTGTTAACAGCCTAGTGCCAAGGGG
>JADBJO010027051.1:0-21805 GCA_016801955.1 Conus betulinus | reverse complement strand
TCATTCACCAAAGTGCTGTTGGGAAAAGTAAAAAAACCAATTTTGCTGTGGTTGATGTTTGTTGTAAAACGGTTGTAAATAGGGTGTGGGCGTTTATGTGCAGGATGTTGGCTGGAGAGGAGATAAGAAAATGCCTCAAGGCGTTATTATTACGCACATAAACCACCAAACACACCACGACACACCATACGTTACACACAACCACACCCACATTTTGCCCATACACCACCCCCACAACAACCCAAAAAACAAAAAATAAAAAAAAAAAAAAAAAAAAAAAAAAAAAAGAAAAGAAAAAAAGAAAAAAAAAAAAAAAAAAAAAAAAAAAAGGGGGGGAGTGGGGGCGTCGGGGTGGGGAGCCAAACATTGCAAAACGGGATTATGGGGTAATAAATTGGGTCACGATTTCCAACCACGCGGAAACTTTAATCATATTATTTATATATTTATTTGTATTTGTATGTGAACCCATAGTGGTGTGAGGATGGGATGGGGTGATTTTTGTAAAAAGGAGGTTAGGTAAAAAGGAGGGTGGCAGCGATGATCAGGTTCAAGATGGGGTGGAGATTGATTCATGGGGATGATGATCATGGTCAAGGTGGGTGGTCGGAGATGGGGGGATGTGGAAATGGTACAAAGGGCCTAGTGTGTTGTATGTGTATGTGTTATATTATAATATAATTTATAATATTGGAGTATGATGTCTAGATTGTATTTATGTATGTATCTGCAATATTGTACGTGTGTGTAATAATAGTAATGTTATGTATGTGTTTAGTTGTGTTGTGTTGTATGTAGTCTGTATATATGTATGTGGTGTAGATTTTATTAAAAAAAAAAAAAAAAAAAAAAAAAAAAAAAAAAAAAACCGAATCAAGTACACTGGGGTGGGTTGCGTGATCAGGTGAGAATCAGTTTAGCCACCATAGGGCGGGTCTCTTCTCCATTTCACTAGGCGGGGAATAATTTTGCAGCCATGGTGAGGGTCTTAGTGGTCAGGTAAGTTTCTGGACCCATTGGGTGTGGTGGGCAGGGGCTAGGTTTCCCACTTTTAGTGCTGGGAATGTTTCCGCTGTCCTACGGGGGCGGCATGGGTTGGAATTGAAGGGCTCGCCAGTGTAGTTATTGGGGATGTAATGGGGGACAGGTCTGGAGCCCCACCTGTTCTCAGCCCAAAACAAATGCTGGTCTTCTTATTGGGTTGGGGAGTCCGGAGGTACTGGTGGGGGCGGGGTTGTATGGTGAAGGACCGCCAAATGGTCAGGGAGGGTTTTTGCACTCATTCGGTGGAGTGGCAGGCTGGGTTTTCTTGTTTTGGTGGGGAAGTCCGCTGGCTTTCTGGATGTTACTACCATTGATAGTTTGGGTTGTTTCCACTGGAAGATAAGACCCAAGAGGGGTCGAAATGCAATTCGTTGTTTGTTGTTTACTTTTGTTCGTCCATGTTCTTCGGCGGGAAAAACTAAACCCACAACCCTTTCTAAAAAAACTTGCTTCGTTCTTCCGGACCATCAGTCGCTCCATTTTGGACTAAAAATCTGATTTACCAAAAAATGGTATCAAAGCAATTGCTTGACATTGTCAGTTATGTTTTCTAAGGGAATTCTGCATGTGGATGGAAGTTCCAAACATGAAAAAAAAAGACAAGTCTAAAAAGAGAATGGCTAATTATATAGAAAAAAAATAATCGGTTTGAAAACGTTGATAAAGCTTTTTTTTTTTGTCAGCGGGGACCCTTGGGCCCCACCTTAATGTGAATGGGTTTATCTGTATCCATTGAGAAAAGGCCATAGGTTATTATTTTTTTAATTTAAAGGGGTGGATTTCCACCCATTAACTGCCAACGTTACAAAAATTTTAAGACCGGAGTTCAAAAAAACACACAAAACACATGTCGTAAAAATTTTGGGTGGGCAGATTCCAGAATCAATAAAAATTGGACGTGGAATGTATTCATATTCGATTGAATCTATTTGCGAATACCAGGAAAGGTTTCACTCTTAACAAAAAAAAAGCCAAGAAAGAACAAAAACAACCACATGGAGTCCAGATGTTCAAAGTAATACCTAACAAACACTTTCACCTTTGTTCTTGTACGTTTCCAAGCTGAGTTTTTATGGCCAAGAGGTGCGTTTTGGGCCTGTTCCAGAATAATTATTTTTTAAATGCCCCTCCGGCTTTCAGAATTGTAGCTTCAGGACTTTTTGCACCTGGAGGTCTCCCCCCCTTCTTGCATAAAAACATTGGCGTAATATATATGTAAGTAGGAAATTTTACCTTGGATGAGTATCGACATTCTTGCTCCTGCAAAAAGTTATGCATTGTAGCTCTGTAAACAACGGCAGTAAGGTTGAATGTCAAAAAACTGTTACCATATTGTCTAGGGGGGACCATGCAACCACCGCATGGTCAGAACAAAAAGACATGAAAGCTAAACATTTATTACTGAGGCGCGCTGTACATCCACAAAATGCCATAAAAAAACCCTAACTCTCTACAGAACAAACCAGGCTAAATAAATTCACAAGGAATTTACAGACAGAGGAAAAAGGGCAAGCCTCAAAGATACAAAACAACGTCTTCGGCTACAGTTTGGATTCACAACATTATTCTATTATTCACCACAACACTACTATCCAAGTATCGCTAGTTATTCAAGTTCTCCGTGGTGCAGAGAAATTCTCTTACCCAAAAGAGAAGCAAGCCACACCAATACGTTCCCATAGGAGATGGCAGAAGCACGACGAAAACGTCATTTTCCATATCTGCCGTCCAATACACATTATCACTAACTCTTTATTTAGCTCCACCATACTCTGTTTGTGAAACGAATTCAAGCAGCTCCGCGCTCCTGCTACCAGGGATTTGCCAGAAATCAGGGAGCTAGATACTCTTACCTAATTAAAAGTATTTATTTTTCAACAGACTGCACATTCCTGGCTACTCCAAGCCTTCAAGGACGGATTGAAAGCTTTTTTTTTCTGGACGACGATTCTATGTATCCACTTTCCCAGACCCAGTGGCCCTGCCCTCAATTTGCTCCAGCTGGTCAATGGACTGGAAGTCAAAAAACCTTGTACTGTTCTCCTGCTTAATAAGAACAAAAACAGCCTTACATCCAATGTCTTCGCTTGTTCATGGGATGGAAAACTCAAACACCAACTGATCTCACCATCCAGAAAAACAACCCCCAGCCAGTGGTCGATATCCCTGTTGTAAGTTCAAAAAGGACAGAGAGAGAGAAAAATTTCTTTGGATATTTTGTTTGTAATTCAGAAAAGGATTATCACGCGGAAGACCAACCCAACCTGCCAGAAACCGTTATCAGCCACGGAAGACCCCCCTCCACTCCCCCCCACCCCCTCCACCTGACTCACCAGCTTTATTAAAATCAGGTGGTGTTGTAAAAAAAAAGCTCAATCCGACTGCCACAAATCACAGTGTGTGGTGATGTGGGGGTGGTGATGCCAAACAACAAGGCCTTCGTTTTAGCAAAACCCTGTGGAAAAATTTAACCGTGCTTCCAATAAAAGTGATAGGGTCACCAAAAAGGGTACTTACTTCTGGTAAAACACCTTCACATTCCTGTTGTCTTACAACATCGTCGTGAAAAAGGAAGACAGGGGTTGAAAAAAAAACGCCACAAAAACACAACTCAATTTCCAAAACCGTTGACATCCAGGCACTCATCCCCAAGTAATGTTCCAAAAGACGAGGGGGACAAAACCAGGTCATGTTTCTTGCTACCCACTTGTAGACTTTGGACAGAACGCGCAAATTCGAAAAAAAGGAGCTTGGAAGTCTCACAAATTCTACAATATTTAGGCAATGGGTAAGACGATAACACAGAGTCTAAACCTTGCAACAAAACCGACGCAGTGCTGTCAAGGGGACTGAACAAGTTTCTGAATCTATTTTTGGGGCATTTTGGATACAAAGTTCCTCTTAAGTAAATGTGTGCATTCTAGAATTCGGGAATTTACATCTTACATCTCAAACGCAACGAAAGAAACAAAAATTCATTCAGGGGACCCCACATGGGTCTTGTTCCAAAAAAAACGCAGAGGGGGACAAGGAAAAGGATGATTTGATTTTGTTCCGAGAATAAAAAACAAAAAAATGACATAAGAGGAGGGGAAACAAGGTAAAAAAAAAGAGGTTTGCTTAAAGCTAGGGCTAAAAATGATGGGGGATAAACTGAAAAAAATTTACATAATAAAAAAAAACAAAAAACAAAAACAAAAAAAACAAAGGGCCAAACAAAAACCCCCAAAAGGGGGGTTTTTTCTCTGTGATATGCTGAAGAAAGTATTGGGGAACAAAAGAAGTTGCAGTATTTCTAATTTAAAAAAAAAGGGAAAAAAAAGAAAACAAAAAAAACACAAAAACCACCAACAAGGGGTGGGGGGGAAAAACCTTTTTTTGGAGGGACATGGAAAACACTGTAACACAAAAAAAAAAAAAACTGAATTAGAAAATTACCCAGGCAGTTGTGGATGGATATAATTGTATTCGTTTATTATCCAGCAGACGTGGGGATAATTGGATGCAAAAAGAGAATTTTGAAAAATAAGCGAGAATTCTTGTTTAATTAAACAAAAATTTATTTTTCTGAAAAAAGCAATTTCACTCAATTTCACGATGGTAATCCAATGAGGTTTTCTGGTACAGATTTTACCGAGGGAGGGGGGGGGGGGGGGGGAGGGGGTTTTTCTGTTTGGGTTTTTTAAAAACAAAAATTCATGCTTGTGAAAAGGACGTTACCGGAATTTTCCCAAACTAAGATTCATTTTCTCTTTTCTGCAAAAAAAAAAAGGAAAGAAAAATTTAGCAGTTTTCAACGCACGTTCAGGTTTCTGCCCCATAACGCAAAAAGAGTAGGGGTGTTTCTTTAAAAACAGTGAAGGACAAGCTACGTGTAAAAACCGTCGTGTGGAAATTTCTTCAAACAGGGGGACACTATATAAACGTAGTGGACAAACATCGGTTTTCTTTAGGTTATGTTTTACAATATCGGAACCTTGGAAACTAGTAAGTCATTTCAATGTTCTAAAATGGAAAAAGGGGGCTAGTATAGTAGATACGCTAGGACATTTAATCTTAGTAATTTATCCGGTTAAAATTAAGGAAAACATAATAGGAAACCAGGTGACTTAGTTTTGCTAGGCAATTTTATCAAACGTTACTTTTACAAAGTTCATTAGTGACAAAAGAAACAAACTAGGAAGAAAAAAAGCATCCACTTTTTGCGCAACATCTTCTCAAGGAAATTTGTTACTCAATTTACCCAGGTTACTATAATTTGGTTTGGGTTGGGGACTCACTAATTTAAAAAATCCAGGCTATAGAAAAAATGGGGAGCTTGAAGTGTACTCGCCACAGTCATCATAATAAGTGCACACACTTGGGAATTGCTGTAGGTTCACCATAACTTCATGGGACCCACAACCATAAGGCGGTAGCCAACGGATCCTCTGCTTAATAAATCTATATTGAGTAGCCAGTGGGTAATATAAATTCTGCCCTCATTTTTACAAGTAACCATTAGTAGCTGGAAAAAAACAGCTCAAAATTACCACATGGTGTTGTCTATTTGCAAAATAATTTTTGTAAATTATAATTTAAGTTAAAAATTACCAAAAAAAAAAAACAAGATCGGGGAACAAAAACAAAACTCAACGTTGGTTCTCTCTGTCATAGGGCAAATGGTAGGTAGGTTTCATAATTTTGGTTTTCCTGAAGAACAAATAGTTATGGAAAATTTGTAAAAAACGGTGAATTTATTAAAAGTTTTCTATGGAAAAGAGGATATTGCGGGACACGGCCCATCCAGTGATAGATCGTAGGTCTTCAGCGCTAGGTCTGGAGATAACAGCATCAGGGTACTGTTTTCTATTAAATGCTGATGCTACCATTTTGTTACCATTGTCCAGTAACGGAATAAATGTGGTTTTTAAAGTTGTTGTGTAAGGTTTTTGTCATGATTGGGGATTAAAAAAGTCAATAGTTCCAAAACCAAAGCATTTCTTCGCTGGGCAGCCAAATCCAAAGGATATGTTGCAATTTGGTAGGAGGTTCTTCTTGACATTCTTAGTTCATCTTTGTATATTGGAGTAGTTTTCGATCAGATTGGAAAATACTTTAAAAGAAAAAAAAAAACGTGTTTGTGATTCAGCACAAAAGGCGATTTTTTGCTTTGTTACCAACAGTTTCAAGAATCAACACTTTTCATTAAGGTAGTTTTGAATCTTTTCGAGTACCTTACCCTATTCAACTATATAGCTGTGAGATCTAGGAATATGGTGAACGTAACTAAATCAAAAAGTTGCATATTTTTCTACTACTTATTTTTTGTCCATATTATTAAATAAAAGATATCCACAATGCCCATGATTTATAAAGAAACTGGCTGGCTTTATCCAATTTTTAACGAGGCAATGAGAAGAATTATTTAATCACTTTTGGTCTACAATCGTTATTACCAATAGCAAACATAAATGCCCTGCTGAAATGTATACATTTCCTGCATAGTTTACATATTACGAATCATGTTGGCATTCCCCCTTGGATTGAAATTGTCAGGTAAGATACTAACATAAAGTGGGTAATAGCTGCATTTGTAATAACATTCGCATGGCGCATGCCGAAGTGTTTTGTACACGAATACGGAGGATGCATGTTGTCGTTATTTATCATTAGTTGATAATTTGCTAAACCCCGAAACATAATGTTTACCTATATCGCCAGGTATTACAAGACCCAGCGACAAAGCAGCCTAACCGTTAACGGATTCTGAAGATCACGCGTCACCTATGCAACAGTTATCAGAAAACATCCCATAGCAGGACTTTAAGTCGGATAATAAGTTAACATCTACATTAATTCGTCATTTCTTCATACTCAGCCACCACGCTCTCTCGCTCTCTCTCTCTCTCCTCTCTCTCTCTCTTTCGTCAAGCGTCCTAAACCATTGTGAATGCTCTCCACAGCCCCCCATGCATGGCTCACGTCTCTCCTCTACTCTCTCTCTCCTCTCTCTCTCTCCCTCTCATCTCTCTCTCTCTCTCTACACCACCCACACACACCCACACACCCACACAACACACAGGCCCGCTCGGCACACACGCACACCACGCACGCTCGCAAGCACACACTGCACGCACGCTTTGGAAGAATTTGATAATGTTTTTGACAAAATTAACAGTTTTTTTGCTGGGGTTTTTTTTGTGTTTGGTTTTTTTTTTGGCTAAGTGAAATCATCGCACTATGAAATTAAAAAAACCAACTAAACTAAAGATAAACTAACTAGACGCACGCACGCGCTGCGCGCCGCGCACGCCACCACACACACACCACACACACACACTCACACACACACACATGCTCGCACTCACGCACGAGCGCTATCGCCCCCTATCCTCCAAACACACAACTCACACACCACACACCCAACACACACCCCCACAACACACACACTCACCTCACGCACGCCGCTACGCACGCACACACACACACACACACACACACACGCACTCATCGCCTCTCCTTTGAACTGTCGTAAATCAAAAACGTTCCTTTTTCCTGTTTGCCGTTATATAGGTCTGTTTTTTGTTTGTATTGGTCGTTCGTTTGATGCATAAATAAACAAGTGCATTGCAAAGATTGATTTCGCTTTCGGTGGTTATGCCAAAAATACGTGCTTGACAGCTAAGCTACCGACCTGTTGTTTGTTTTATTCTAAACTGTGGAGAAACGCGAGATGGTGGAGACGCGGGGTGTTATTGAGGTTGGATGTGTATATGCATTGCTATGCGGGGGTGATTTTGGCTATAGTTATTTGTAGCTTGTTAGATCTAATCCTAGTGAATATCGCTACTCTCTCTAATTCTCTCTCTCTCCGCTCCGTCTCTCTACTCGCTATAACTTTACATACTCGTATAGCCACTCACGCTCACCCCTAATGACCATCAACCCGCTCTCTCTCTATCTCTCTCTCTTCTCTCTCTTCTCTCTCTCTATCTCGACATGCTTCCCTCCTCCGCATCCCAACCTCCCAGTCTTGTGCAATATATTAGTCTATGTATCCTTGTGAACTGTTAATTATATGTTTAGTGCCGCCACCCATATTGTGTTATGTAATTCGGTGCGAGCGTTCTATGTCATATATTTCTAGACCTACATCTTTTCGTTGTTGCTGGATCGAATGAAAAAAAGAGCCATCTGACCTTTTCGCCACGTCTTCCCGACGTGGCACTTATCCGTTACCACCCCAAGCAATAAAATAAATTTCGCTTCTCTCTCTCTATCTACTCTCTCTTTACTCGACTCTCTCTCTCTCTCTCTCTCAATCATCACACACACACACAACACACACACACACACACACTATACACACACCCACATTATATATAGACACACACACCAAACACACCGGGGGGGTGCGGGGGGGGCGCGGGGGGGGGGGGACGCCACGCACGCGACACACACAAGGCACACGCACGAACACGCTACACACACACCACCACGGCCAGCCGCGCCGCGGCGCACACACACACGCATACTGGCAACTAGATCCCAGTGACAACAGTTTTCGATAAATGGTAAACTAAATAAAGATTAGAAACTGAATATCTTACCGCATGCAAACTTAAACTAGTATCGATAAGCATCTTTACTTTTGCATTAATTCAAACAATCGATTTCCAGAGTTTTGGTTTCTCAAATCTCGTGATGATCACGTTAGTTTACACACAATGTTGCTAATAGAGCCAGGTGGTAGATTTCAAGAGGAAATGGGTTACATTACATAGAAAAGATTCGTAAGATCTGTAGATCATTCACGATCAGCGTTTGAACAGATCCATGATTTGTTAAACATATACCGGGGACAGTAATCCGTTTTAAAAAGTGATCGCCACTGAGTGCGCTTGCGTGGGTTTTTTGTACCAAAGCGTAATTAATGTGTATAGTGATCTGATCGTTTTGAGTCCAATATGAAGGATGTACTCGGTTTATATCCACAAGATGTTAGTTTGTTCGATGATTTGACTGTATGCGTTAGTTTAATCCAAACAATAGATAGATGTGATTTATTTGTATGTTTACCTTTCACACGTTTGTAATGAATCCATACCTACTCAAAGGAGGATTCACGCGAAAATGCTTCAGCCACACATTACATACCTGTCTGAGGCCCACTCAAATTCTCAAAAAGTGATTTCGCCGCACACCAAAAAACATCTGTTTATTTCCCATTTTTTTTGTGTTGTGTCTATTGCCTGTATGACTTTCTACTCCTAAAAAAATATTTGTTGACTTATCACCAGACATTTGTTCTCCTTCTTTATTTTTTTCCATGTAATCAGAAGACCAAAAGGACAAAATTTCAAGATTTGGTATCATCAGCTATCATACCTATTGTTCTCCCAAGGATTCAGTCTCAGGATTAATATTGATCTACAATTTATATAGACAGTCTAAACCATATTCACGTCTCGCCTCTTGTGAACGTTTCGGGGATGCACTACTCATCCATAATACAAGTTACAATCGCGAGTAGTTTGTGCTTTACAGAGTTATGTTTGACAGTCAAGATGGTGCAATTTTAGATATCTAGTGCCTAGAGGTGATCGTAGGCTTGATTAATATTTTAACTTGCTGGTTGCAATGGAACTTTGTTACTTCGGACCACGTTGTCCAGAACAGATCAAAAACAATGATGATGGTTTTGATGGAAAACAAGTTTAACAAAAACATGAAAAAATGTCCAAAGGTATTCTTATTAAACATCTTAGTACTGTAATGAAATATAAAACCCGAGAAACCTGGTTTTCATGAATTACTGAGTTTCTCGTGTCATTGACAATAATTTTCCTTTGGTGAAATCATGTATCTAAAGAGTTCGGTCTAGAAAAGCGTCTTATACCAATATTTTCCAACATCAACTCACGTAGATAAAATATCTTTAATCTACATACTTGAGTAACTACTTTATGACCATGGTTTATGGAAAAATCAAGTGATAGAAACGAAACACTGTATAAAGACGTGATAAAAACACACTATTCTGTGTGTTGTCGGTATACAGTAGAACAGCTAGTCAGTTGTTGTGGAGAAAATGACATAGAGGGTTAGTCAAGGGAATCTATCTTTCAACCAGTGTTTTTAGACAGTAATTAACCCACTGCAAGCTTGAAGCAGTTTGATAAGAGCTTCTGTGAGTACCCAATATCTAAATGTTTATTGCAGGTGTAGTGGCGTATCGTGAACTAAGATTAGAAATCAGACGACTGCACTGAATGCTCCACTGTTGTTGATCAAATGCCCGATAAAGAATATAATCAGAAAAGTAAAAAAAGCAAGAATTGACCTGTGAATAAGTTGTAGTAATGCTTCGTCGGTCCTGGGGGTAAGGATATGAGTCAGTGCGTTTGCAGAAACCGAAGAATTGTTGTAGTCCATCTTTGGAGGGAGAGAGCGGAATCGTGGAAACAAATGAATATCCTTGTCGTAGTCTGTAACTGGTGTGATAGATGGGGTGGTGAGGAGTCTGACAAATTTGGGGGAGGAAACACCTCCTAAGCGGGAGGCGCTCTCGCGCGCACGCACTCACGCACGCAGCGCACGCGCGCGACGCGACGCACGAGCACCCACACACACAAAAGGATACCAAATAGATAAAAATAACATAGCCCAAAAGCCCACGTATTCACACTTATTCCAAAATGGGAAACAATGTAATGTAAAGCCTCCTTTGAATAGTTGATTATACAGATGTTTCAAAAAAGGATTGTCCACATATCTTAAGAACATCTGTTTACACTCATTTAGAAAACTAAGTACAATCATCATTTGAAAATTTTTACAGATGGCTCAGTGCTAGAAAAGAAATAATAACACGGGAGCAGCAATCCTTCATAATCCCTAGCCCTCAAAGTACAAAAGCTCTTCTCATCTTGGTAAACAGTTTAATCGATATTCAGTGCAGAAATTACTTTTGCTATACTTAAATCGTTAGATTTATTCTAACTTTTCCAATAAAAAGTTCCACAAATCTTAATTAGGTGTTTAGATTCTAAAAAGCACAATCTACTCGATTAAGTCTGCATGTCCTTCAATCCGACTTGATATGATATTTGATGTTTTCAATTAATAAATTCAACGTCAAAGACAAAAAGTTAAAAACCTCATTTGATGAACTCAGACATTCAATATTATCACAAATGTATATAAAATTTAAGTGATGGGTACAATGGGGGAAAACGTTCAAACAAGGTCTCCTCCTCGTCTAGGGAGAGACTGAAAGCTTAATCCATAGATTCCGTTTGACGCATTGAAAACAAAAACATATGTCATAATGTTAAATGTATGTGTGGGGGAAATCCTTAAATGTCAGTCATTTGCTGATTCAATGCCCAAGAACAAGAGAGCTCCTAAGGACATTCGGTGGTATTGATGGTTACACTGATGGATCGACTTCATTGCCTTTACCATATATTTTAAACAATTGACTCTGTTCTTGACTCAGTTTGCTAATGTCGCTGTGTTAAATAGTTCAATTGGTCCGCTATCTGTAGAGAATTATCTATTATCACTTCTCACTTAAATGTCAAGGTGGAAAGGGATGGGGGTGAATCGGGGTGATGGAGGAGGGGGGGGGTGGGAGGATTGTATACAGTCATTCTTATCGTTAATGGGAATTAATACACTTCATACACTTGCCATACTTCATTCACCCACACACATAAACTGTGTCTGAATCACTATAGTGGAAGGACATAAACCGACATGACCACACACACACACACACAAAAACATACACACAACACACACACGCAACACATATGCAAATCCAGCACATACACATTACGTACACCTCACTCAGCACACAGTCCAGGTTCACATAAAATTATATTTGCAGTTAAAAAAAAAAAAAGATTGAGAGCAGACAGACCAGACAGAAAGACAGACAGGAGAGCAGGCCAGGCCAGGACAGACAGGCCGACAGAAGACAGACACGAAGAAACAGACGAGAGAGAGGAGGACCGAGTTGATGAGGAGAGAGCAGAGAGAGAGAGAGGAGAGACGAGAATGCACTATGCTATTTGACCTGACAAGAGATTTCAAATCACTGCCTATGGATCTTGATTAATGTGAAGTGGAACAAATCAGTTTCAACGAAAAATCATAAAACGTTTCATTTTTATGATGTTTAATCACCACAAAATAGTATTGTTACATTTTTAAAAAAATGTAATCCACCCTCAGAAATAACAATTGTTATATGATTCGAGAATATTACTCCCAAAAAATGATAACACACTGCATTTTTTCATGGAAGATGCCTGACAACGTGCTTTATCCTGTGGCGTGCAAAATAAACAAGAGCATATCATTGTCCGAAGGCATTTGAGAGTTCTATTCCGGTGTTCGTAAAGCGTGAGATTGTATGTTAATCTTATTCTGACATCATAGCAAACAATTTGCGGTACTGTTGCCTATCAATCAATTGATTTTGTTTTGTTTGCACCTTTTTAACTCGACCCAATAAAGCAGTTTTGATATGGAAAATAGCTATATTGCTATATGTAACTTAACCCTTCACAATATCAATCTGCATTCACATAGATGCACGAAAGTTTTGTAATGTTAATGAAACTTTTCGCCAGACTGTTGCATTAGTCTAATGTCGTCAGTCGTACCAAATTAGTCTAGCACAGTAGTAGGAGACTGGTTTTAATTACACACCCTAAGGGAGAATGAAGAAGAACACACTGCCCTCTTCAAATGGAATCGGACAGCAAAGACATCAAACGAGACAAGCCAGTATATTTGCCAGTATCCGACGGCATTCTCCAACATGACGCACAAAGTCGCACATTAAGATTTATCCAATCATTCGGAGAGCATAAAAAAAAAAAACACGTCATCTGACAAAGCCAATATCCTGTGCTTCCAATTAGTCCAAACTGTATTGTTTAGTGTTGATGATTCAAATAATGTTGACATTAAAGCAGCAACACTGCCTGATGTCAATATTTGTGAACTGAAAATGGCACCTCTGGTCCGTTGACATTCAGACAAGTTGACATGGCTTTCATTCTATCTTTTTTGGATCAATCAGCTTGTGTACAGTTTACTCGCCACCGAACGCTTAACAACTCCAGTCAGACAAAAAACAAAAAAGGTTACTCCTCTTTATATCAACAACTAAACTGTATCATGTTTACATACAATCTCTTTACGACTTTGATTTCGCATAAAAAATGATACAGAATATTGTCTAATTAAACACTTTAACATCTGCTTTAGGACTCGAAATGCGTATTTTGTTTGCTCTTCCAAGTTAGACACCCACAGTGCTGCCACACAAAATAATGTAGAACCAATGTCTCCTGAGCCCTCACAGACCTATAACAGTCACAAGGACAGAAACATTCTGTTCCGGCTGTCCAGTATGCTCTGCAACCTCTCATCGACTTACGAAGATACGCCAAACTGTAACCTTTTGCCCAGTAACGAAAAGACTACACTGATAATCTATCCCGCGGGAAAAGCTCCTGATGAGAGAAACAGAAAATATAATCATAAGCAGGTACTGATTTATCAAAAAACAGTATCATTCATCTTTATACTTATCTTTCTATTTTTTCTTCACCCTGCGTAACTAGGTTCGTCAATATGGCACCAGCATGGCCTTAAAATATAATTCAAAGAAGACTCCGTATCATAAAAAAGCTGAGCATGTGTGATGCCGAGCCTGTTGTATGCTACAGGCCTGTCGAGCTGGTCTTTTCCTTTCTATACCTTCAACTACCAATCCTACAAGGTAAAAATCAATTACTCCTGAGACTATCTGCTCACCCGCTTAGATGCAGCATTCTGCGTGATTTCATATGTATACAGCAGTGAGTTCAACCACAGATGGATTATAAGATCCTTCCTTTTTTTTTTCAACAGCCTGCATTATTTTCCGTCAAAACCACCTGCACTCCCCCCCCCCCCCTCACATCTCCAAAAAATCATACAAACCATCAGGACTTGGGGCACAGTATCCTGATATAGTAAATCATTGATGTTGCATATAAACTCCAAAGTTGCGAGGATTCTCCTGTCTATTTTATTCCATACATGATGTTCTGCCTCAAAAGCATGTCAGATAGTTCGCGCCTTTTAATCCTCATCATCGTGAGTATATCAGTGAGCAAATTCGTGACAGATAGGGATTAGAATTCACCTGGAACGGAAGGAATGGTCGCAAGTCAAAGAGACATCCAGTAGATGACGCGGAAGCGGAGAAGAGACAAGGGGGTAGGTGAGTCGGGGGAGAGGGAGCAGGACAGGGAAGATTCGTCTGTGCAAATAAATACCAATCCTGTATAACAAACTTTACAGTTGAGTACACTGTTTTATCTGTCTATATAATGGAAGGTGTAAGGGAGACACCAATATATTCTAATCTCCTAAATTCAAGGAATCCTTTTTCAATGGCAAATTAGAGGATTGTTCGTGGAGGAAAACTACCCAAATAAAATGACTCTGGGTTTATTCAATGGTTAGCATTAAATGATCAGTTTTTCACGTCTGTATTATCGAACCACATACGTCAAGTAGATCATTCCTGTGGCATTCTCAAAAGCCAGACCATTTGTTATCTGATTATGAAAGTGGGATAGGAACGCACTAAATATGAAATTCTGGTTTGGGGTACTCATAGACAAAGCACGTGTCGTTGAGTTTTTTCACTAGCTTGCAAATGACATTAGAATAAGTCCAAAAATCTAATGTATGCTATACAACAGAAAAGAGCCACATTTCCATTGAATTTTGTTCCTAGGACTTGATAATAGGGGGAAAGTTAAGGACAACCCATCATGACAATCCAGTAATACAGGGCCGTTAGTCCAGGTTACGACCACTTCACTGGTCCAGCACAGAAAAAGCATCACCATCAGCATTAATGCTTCATACTGTGTGAACTCTTACCCACGTTCTCAAAACAATCATGATGTGTGAGGACGGCATTTGTGATGATTCACTACTTACTGTAAAAGGGCACGTGAAGTTCACTAAGATTCCACTGTTACGTGCGTCTTTCAACGCCTTGCTACGGCTGAATGGAGGCCTGGGACAAAAGAGTCGACTCAATAGGAGAGTGAAAGGCGGCTATCATACTTTGACGAATGTTTTCAATTCCTGTCGACTTTCGTTCATATGTTGCTTTAACAATCCTTCGTTGAAATACTGTAAAGTTACGAAATCAATTTCATTAGAAGGAATTGACCAACTTTACGGGAATGTGATTGAACCATACTTGATCCAGAAGAGCGGTTTTCGGGGTCATTGAAGTTGCAAGCACACGCTACAGATCAGCATTAGCGAGATAACCTACCCCAAATACTCATAATCACTCAAAAGCATCTAGTGTGAAGTACAAGAATCAATACATGCATACAAAAGTGCAACATTATTACGTCTCAAATATGTACATCAGCTGCGTCTTCGTACATCATGCCTTCAAAGTCGCCATAATGCTAGAAGACAAATTCTCTTGCTGCCTGTATTTTCTATTCTATGAGACTGTTACCATCATAAACTGTCAAATGTTTGTTCAATTGTTCTGTGAATTTATGCGAGGTAGGATCATTCATTGTATCTGCATCAGATGGGTTGATGTGGGGCCGTGACCCGAAAACAGAACTTTGTCCCTTCAGCAGTCCCGAGTGTTAGGGTTGGGTGGCTTAATAAACAATGTTTCAAATCATCACATTTTAGAAAGTCCGACTCGTTATCGCTTTGGTTCTTATCAGGCGAGGGAGCGTGGATGGAGAGACTGCTTCATTTAAACAAGGGAACAACAAGAAGGGGACTCCTGGCTAGTTCCAGAAATTGAAAGCTTTTCTATGGGTGTCGTTGTTTTGCTTCAGGTTTGGGAGACACAATAGTACCACTCATGTACAGTCATTCCCGAATAAATGGTCTGACAACACATTAAGTATAGTCGGAATCCTTTCAATTTCAGGTATTTTCCTTTCGGGCTATTAAAGATTCTACCCTTGGGCGAGATGACGGCAGTTGGCGAAAAACACACCAATCTCTGTCGTATTTCTATGTGAAACGTGATTGCCGGCATCTTTCAGAAAAGTTTGCTTTCAACAATGATAGTCATTGCATCATCCCCAAACCCTCTCCAGAAATGCAAGGCAGTTTCATGTGTTTGTTCAAATAAACAAATTTCACCCTTTTGTTTGCAAATCTTAAAAGAAACTGTTGGAAAAGCAATTCTCAGTTTATCACGAACGGAGTCACTTGCAAAATGTCCCAGACTAGTCCAAAGCACGACTGTTGCAGACCAGAATACCTGTTCCATTGTGGTGGTTGACAGTGCACAACATAGTATACTCTCGGTTTGACTTCGACAGGAATGTCCGGATAGCAGAGTGAGAGCGCATTCTGGTAACATTCTCCATGCAATGAGTTTTTGTGTATAACGCTCAGTGTGCCTTGTCAGCAGTGGTGTATCCACTATGCAGACTGCTGGACGATGCAGATTGAAGGCAGCTGTGCCAGAACTGCGACAAAAATATCGTGGATTGGGTACATTCAGAGTGTAAGATTACCACATCATCTAGACTGGTTCGGTATGTTACCAGCAGGCGATAAAAGCTAGGAAAGTGTCATAATAACATTACCGCTGCAAAGCCAAATGGCGTATTGTCTTCATGTTTTATACTCGATGCAACGGATATAAGGACTACTTTATGGTGAGGATGAACAAAACGGGAGAGGATTATCCTGCCCGTATTAATATCATGTTAGCAGATCCTAAAGTAGTCTGTATAAATGAGAAGCATGGTGTGCTGGCGGGGGGCAGATGCAAAGCAGAGATGATTGAATCAGTGTGGCACCATCTGGCCAATTAGGTGGTCTTGCAGGTTATCTTATGGTGCAGTGATCCCTGCGCAGTGAAACACTCCCTTAGAATCGCTTCATGAACGACCACAAAGGTCAGGATGTCTCTAACGGACTTAATGGCAAATGGTACTCAGTATCACTGGAAGTTCTTCTTATTGGTGCCCTAAGGACTATTCCAGGTGGAGCTCGGAATTTGCAGTTTTTGACTACCAACAATGTATTTAAGAACTCTGGACATGGATGTTTTTGGGGACTACTTAATTTAAGAACTTTATCCATTGAATACCCTAAGTCCACTGTGGAAAATATCAAATCGGAATGTCAAAGCCTGTTTTAATACCCTATAGACAGACGGACATATCAAGGACAGATCTAATTGTTCTATACCCTAAATGATTCCATTTTACCATGTTTAAATATACTGTAATTGGTCGTCTTCTGAATTAAAAACCTTCGGATCTAAGGCTTTAAAAACCTCCTAAGCTGATTGATCCTGGACTTGAGGTTGGAATCCAATTGTCATTTGTCCGCCGAAGCTGTTTTCCAGAGCTCTTCTTTACTAATATGCTGCATCAGCCTACAGGTCTATGCCTGTGACAATGTAGTTCCTGGCACAACACGTAAGCTAAAATGGTTTACGCACTTACTACAGTATGGCCATCATGTATGAACCTTGATGCCATCCAGAACTATATTCAGTGTTCTTTTGAGGTGGTCAGGATAGTTCTGCCGCGGGAAATTGATTTTTAGTTTCAGGATTTTCGGCTAGATTTAAGAAACTTGCCTCGGAGTAATTCTAAGTATTCTTGCCCCAATGCCACTTTGCTGATATCTGTATGGGACCTAATGTTGGCATCGTCATAATTGCAGATGATACATTTCATGAACAGTACTCCAGGTTGAAAGGGTATGGACCAGAAGTAGTAATTGGTCAGATGAGGGTTTCCTTTTCTTCTATCGAATGAAATATCATGTCTTGAGCATCTGTTTTGTTTACTTGGATCATATACTCATCGTATATATTTCGCTAAGTTGTCTTTGAATCCAACAAAAGTTTCAATAAATTTTTAACAATTGCAATAATTTGGTTTTGCTGGAATATTCCTTGTCTGCAATACGTTTTCTTGCCTGGACTTTTTTACATTTTGGACTTTCTGGGCCAGGATGGGACGTTGTCTTTGGCTCTGTTTCAGGGGTTACCATTGACCTGAACAGAAATTCAGGTGGTTCAACGTACAGGTTAGCAGTCAAATTTTACTGTGTGTATGATGGTTGCAGGTGGTCAGCTGGTCATCTCACCCACGCACGCCCACATACCGCATTGAGACTGACTCGTAAAGACAGGTCAGTTTACAGTCAGTCCACATGCTGAGAAAAGTGCTGGCCTCATGGGAAACCCTTCGTTTGGTTTTTCCTTTAGGTCTGCGTGCCCATGATGATTGCTGACTGGCATGCCAGCGCTAGCTCAGAGAGTTTACGGTACATGGTGTGTTCTGCTGCCACGCAACTCAGCCATCAACCAGTTGGACTTGTATGGATGTAGTACTACAGCAACGAGGGGAAAACGCCGAAGAAAGTATTAAAAGATGCTCAGAATGAAAACTTGACATCCACAGGACAAAAACATAAAAAATAATAAATACTACATATAACTATAATAGATAAAATTAAATGAAGAATAAATAAACGGGGAAAGAACAACCGTGCGGCATTCGAAAATGGATCTTTATCGGCATTACGCCTAATGATAAACGAACGAACTGAATAATGTGTATAGTTTCAGTTTCATCAAGGAGGCCGCAGGCCTGGGAGAGTCCATATATGCTATACCCACTCCCCTGAGTTATGAGACAAACCAACTATGCATGATTGAAGCTGATGGTAAGTGATCAATAACAAAGAAGATGAGACAATATGAAAGACAAGAGGGTATCGTGGCTACGACTCAGTGGTGTCTGACATAGGAAGTAGCCAACGTGATGGTAGAGATTAAGTGCTACAGTGGCAACCTCCCATGCTCTATTATGCTTTACATAAATAAAAAGTGATGGGTACATTATTACAAGACATAGATTCAATAGAAATAGGAGCTTGCCAGCCCCCTATGAAGTTCAAATCGGTGACATTTCCACTACGAACAATACCGTACTTATGAAATCAGGACATTCATACATAATCTCGGTACGACGGGCTGGAGAATCCAGAGTGGTACACGTTAATTGCGCGTAGTTCTGAAAAGAAAATGACCTTTTGAAGCAGTAATCCCACCAGTTCGAAGTATTTAGCGTGTCACGAACAGGCGGGGTCGCACTCTGTCTTGATGCTTACTATGTGTTAATTTTTCTCATCTCTGTTCGATAGTTCAACAGTTAACGATAACTGAGTGGTGTGCCCATATAGTCAGAGAGATTGTACTTCGTAAACACGCCCCAGACTTAAAAGTCGGTTCTAGAAGCTGTTGGGTAGAAACTAAAATGAATCAAGAGAGCGTTCTAGTTGGGTCATTCTACAGTAACCATCCCTATAGTGGAATAATGGAATCTCATAGAAGAGATCATAGGAAAGTGAAGAACCCGAACGACTTGTCCTTAGGAGATTTCAATGTACTGCACTTACCCACCGTCAGTCTTATGAGAAAATATATGATGATTATCAGCTAAGGCAGCTACACATTCTCTACAAGATACAGGTACTAACTGCCTAGATTTGTTATATCAGAGCATGACTGATAAAGCAGTCAAATCTTGCCTCCATTCTGTAGTGACCACGCCCTGTGACTGTACTTTAAATTATTTACAAGCAAGCCATTCCAAAGCAACGACATTAACTAGACAAATTAGACCAAGAAAAATTTTGTGAACGTTAAGGGAATGCAAGATGGAAAGAAATCCACTCTGCAAGTAATTACTCCATAGTAATGAAGCACCGTAGCAGTTTCACGGATAAGCTTATGTCCCCCACGCCAACAACAATGTATGCCATTTACCACTTAGTACTACTTCGACCAACGGGATGCCCCTAGTGCCGCTTGGTTTCAACAATGAAACTAAAGAGCTGGATAAAAAAGAGAAGACAAGACTTCAACAAGGCAAAGATTAATTACAAACAGACTGGGGAAACTTTGTGCATACGAATGAAGTCACTGATAGAATTGGAAAGGAAAACTGCAGTTATTAAAGAACTATAAAATTATATGGTGATCGACCCACTCAATTGGTCCTACGCAATGGTGGAAAAATTGCCCGGTTCATGAGTAAAGGGATTGATGCAGATAACACTCCACTAAGACGGACTGGTACGACGATTACTCGATTTGAAAAGGTAACATTTTAATGAGTCTTTTCAGCCAAGTGTAAAGAGAAGACGACGGGACAGTCCCAACTCGAACGCCGGACAAACCGAGTCATGTCTAACTTCTTGAAATAGTGTGACTGTTCCGAGGTTAAAAAATCATAAAAGATCTCAAACTCAAAAAAGCCATCGGCCAGATCCATTCATAAACAACTATAAATGCATCAGTTGAATATACCTACCTTTAACATATTCTTAATCGGTGTTAACAGAAGGAGATAGATTTTCGACAAGCGCGGAAATTGAGAAGTATCGCAGAGGTCATAAAAGGAAATAAAGAGAGTGTACGAAATATCGGCAATTCTCTTTACAGTTGTGAGGACCAATCTATTTGAAAGAGGTTGCATGGAAGAATCTTAACTTCCGATTTCCAGTACCTTTACCAATGGCAGTCTGATGATTCAGGGAGATTCTTAAATCTACCAACCGAAATATTTTGCTGCTCTGGTGGACAAATGCACAAACGTGCATCCTGTCCAGTCCATATGTTTTTACATTCTAAAGCGTTTGATCGTGTATGCACGAGGTCTTCTGCTTAAGCAAAACCATTGGCACACAGGGGAATTGTTGAACTGTATCGCTGACTAACCCTTTCAGATCCGTTACCAGTCAGTAGTTCATAGCGAGGCGAAAAATCTACTAAGTCAAGCGTTTCCCCAGGGTGTGTCCACAGATTCTGTCCCCTTGGCCCACTCTATTTCTAGTATGTATAATGACCTAATCCAGAATATAGACTCAGATATCAAACTCTTTGCTGACGACACAAGCATGTCTCTGGCAATGGAAAACAACAGCTACAAGGAAAACGTTTTATCTTGCAGGCAGATTTAGATGAAATTGACGCCCTGGGCAAAAGCTTGGAAAGTAGGATTCCATGAAGTCTAAAACCGAACTGCTAAATGTGGTTTCGGGAAATGCTGGATAGCAGTAATCTGACCTTTATTAGTTCTATACTACAGCAACCTTAGACAGCACAAAACGCCTTGGGGATTATCTTGCAAGACAATTGTAATTGGGTGAACACATAAACAACATTGCTCACAAAAGCCAGGAGTTACTGGTATACGTCTTCGTTCCATTTAAGCACAAGCTGAACAGAAAGGCATATAGCAGATACTGAAAATCATCATACTAACAAATTATTTGACTATGTGACATTAAGCTGGGATGGTAGGAGCAGAATACCAAATAAAAATTAGAGTCTACACCATGGAGTGCTTTTGGCATTATCTAAAGGATAGGTCCGGGAACCGTCATGAAAAATTGTTCAAGGCAGCTGGATCTTCTTTTAAACGAACGCTGAAAAGACATTAATCGTAACTACACAAGATCCTCCAAGACAGCTGTCCCCTTAATATCAAACTGTTGCTCTACCTCAGTGAGAACCCCTGTCCCTAGAAGAGGCCGCAGATAAGAATGTTACCTGCCACAAATACAGACTTATAAAAAACTCTTTTTTCCATCTATACACAATCATGGGAAAATTCCATTGCATATAACAGTACCACGTCTTAAAGCCAGCTAAAACGATACCTTCTAA
>JADBJO010027050.1:20000-21805 GCA_016801955.1 Conus betulinus | reverse complement strand
GCACTGACTTGGTCCAAGCTGTCAAAGAGGTCCCTGTGCTCAACACTGCCCAGAAGATGGTTCTGTATATACACCTGCAAGGGGCATCAGTCACCCGTCACCACCCTAAGGCAACGACAACGACAACGAAAAATACAAACAATGGAAGTGGGTGTTTCCCTGGAAAAATGTCATCAAGAAGCAAGACTATTTCATCTGCTTTATGAACACATAAACGGCAATTTCACAGAGTTTCATGTACCGTGGAAAATGTATGATCAGGTTGCTAAACGGATCTTGGATCCGTCGCTGATCCAGATTTGAACGGCCGATCCGCCCGTGACTTACTGGGTGTGTCCACCACCCCATCCGTCGACAAAGTTGAATAAAATTGGTTCAGTGGTTTTGCGTTATCTTGCTGTCAGTACACAAACAAACAAAACAAACGTAAAAAACGCAAAAACGCACAAACGAAGAAATAATAAAATAACACAGGTCAAAACATAACGTCTTTTTGTGAAGGTTAGGAATTGTCTACAGGAACACCTAAATGAAGAGAGAGAGAGAGAGGAGAGAGAGAGAGAGAGAGAGAGAGAGAGAGAGGAGGGAGAGAGGAGAGAGAGAGAGAGAGAGAGCGAGTATGCTCTTCACTTACGTTCAGACCTGGAATAAAAGTGCTCTCCCATTATCATATGCATCATTCCGATTATGGCACCACCCTAGAAAGCATCACACACACACACACACACACACACACACACACACACACACACACACACACACACACACACACACACATACACACACACACACACGCACACACACACACACACACACAACGAGTAAAATTCGTTGTAACAACCAAAGAATTCATCACAATGCTCATGAACAATTAAGAACGACAAAATTAAAAAAAAAAAAAAAAAGAGAATTATCATCATTATTGGGCACAAACAAAAAATCACGTGCATGACTTTGCCTGTTTCTTGACAAGACGTGTTGTTCTTTTGTTCTCTGTATGAGACATGGAGAATCTACCTGACTCCCTTTAACACCTACGTAAGCCAATACGATCAGCCTCAGTACCCTTGAAAGACTCTGTATGTCATTTACATCATTGCAGCTTTGCAACAACGCTAGTAAGAACCAAGGTAAACGCAATAGCTCAGTGGTAGAGCGCCGTACACGTAATCTTGGTGATTCTGGGGTTGCTGGGTTCGAATCTCCGCCGGGCCGTTTGGGTACAGGGGGATTTTTCCCTCGGAGTTAACATGGGTTCTGACACCATTTCCCACACAGTCCTTCGAATGAGACTAGAAACCGAGGTTCCGTGTGTGAACGCACGCACATCATCTTGCACACACGTAAAATCCCATCACCAACTTTCGCAAGAGAAGGTCACTTTGTCCGTTGGTATGGATGACACGTTACACATAGCATGCACCCTGCGTAAACATGGACAGAATGAAGGAAGCAAGGAAAATGAATGAACAGTATTGAACGATATGGACCGGATGACACACGGGAAACGACTGAATGAAGCGCCAGCTGGCAGCTCTTCAGTCGGCACTACTCAGGTAGGCAGCTCGTTGTGTAAACGAGTGTGGATTGTAAAGCGCTTAGAGCTTGGTCTCTAGCCGAGAATAGGCGCTATATTAGTATTCATTATAATAACATAACACCCTGTAAATACATACACGCTTATGTCACGTGAATTTTCGCACGCACATCAAACGTAACAGACAAAAAAACCCCATCTGATCATAAGAATGGCATTTCAAGAACAGATTAAAAAAAGCAATAAACAAAACAAAATACTGATTGCA
>JADBJO010027050.1:0-15000 GCA_016801955.1 Conus betulinus | reverse complement strand
CAGCGACCCATGTGGCTATTATAGCCAGTATTTTTTTTTTAACAACGACCCATGGTAGAGGTCATACCCAGTGTTTCTTGTACATGATATGGTGGTTGTTGTAGCCAGTGTTTCTTGGAGAGCGACCCATAGTGGCTGTTATAGCCGGTGTTTCTTGGAGAACGACCCATGGTGGCTGTTATAGCCAGTGTTTCTGGAACAGTGACCCAGGGTAGCTGTTATAGCCAGTGTTTCTTGGAGAGCGACCCATGGTGGCTGTTATAGCCAGTGTTTTTGAGAGCGACCCATGGTGGCTGTTATAGCCAGTGTTTTCTGGGACAACCACGGAGGGTGGCTGTTCGGTTTAGAAGAAGTCAGCTGGTGCCATGGGCATTTTGAATTCTGGCTGGAAGTGTCCTCACTCTTGAATCTGAACTTTCAAGAAAGCGTCAAGTCTCTGTCGTCGTAATGAGCAAATAAATTCTTCACATATAATTTGATTTGTGGTACTTCTTTTTTTTTTGTTTCAGCAGGGGGGTAACTGGATGTTAAAAAGCGGAGGTTTTTTTTTCTTTAGCATAATTCTCTAAAAGTCCTTGTTCAGCATAATCTGGTGAATATTAAAGGAAAAAACTTACCAACAGCTTTAAAATACAAAAAAAGCCAACGACAACAACAACAACACACAACAACAGCAACAACGACGACAATGAACGACGACAATAAAGACCAAAAACCCACGTTATGAAAAAAAAGAGAAACAAAACATGTTTAAAATTTCAAATGGAGCGACTGATGGCGGAGAACGAAGCAAAGCTTAGAAAGAGTGGGGGTTAGTTTCCGCCGAGGACATTGACGAACAAAGTACACAAGACACGATGCATTTCGACCTCTTGGGTCTTCTTCAAGTGAAAACAAAAAAAAATAACATTTAACATTTAGGACAATACAAACAAAGAACGAAGAGCGACTTATCTGATGTCCATGTGGTAAGCTGTGAAGAATGGCTGACCGAAGGAAATGACAGAGGGGATTATGGAGAGAGAGGAAGAGGGGGGGGGGGGGGGGGGGGGGGGGGGGTTTGCGTGAAGGGAGGGGAGGGGATGAGGAGGCGATGGTGTTGTGGTCAGTTAGGTGGGGTGGTGTGGTATATGTGACGGTTGTGGTTGAGGTGGATTGATAATGATGTTAAGGGGGGGGGGGGGGGGGGGGGGGGGATCATACATACACATATACATGCATCATACATACATATATATACATGCATGCACATACATACACATACATATATATATACACATACACACACACACACACACATAAACATATATGTATTATATATATATACACATACATACACACACACACACACACACACATATATATATATATATATATATATATATATATATATATATATACACACACACACATACACACACATATATATATATATATATATATATATATATATATATATATATATATATATATATATATATATACATACATATATATATATATATATATGCATACACACACACACACACACACACACATATATATATATATATATATATATATATATATATATATATATATATATATATATATATACATACACACACACACACACACACACACACACACACACACACACACACACACACACATATATATATATATATATATGTATATATCACATACGCCCTAAGGTTTTGGCCTGCTACGAGAAGGGAATGGTGCATACAGCCTTATTTCAATGTGCTATCGGGGATTTATTGTCTTAAGTTTGTCTGGGTACATTTTGGCTTTTTCCAATAAGGCGTTTGTGAATAACATCGATTTAATGATCTTCACCTTAGGGCAACCAGCGCAATAAAGGGTTTTATGGTTACCAGCCTATTTGGTAAAATATCTTTTTTTTCGAAGGGGGTTGTTTTGAAAAAAAATTACACATGAACTTCTTTAATCACATTAACTATTTTAAAAAACAGAACGAAAGGGCTTTGTAAGTCTTTTCTGTAAACCGTCGATCTTGCCAGATATACGCACACACTCACAGTCAAGCTATTTTTAGAATTCAATCGTGGCTTGAGAAAGCGAGCATTGAACGAGACCCAAATCTGGGCCAAATCCGATCATTCCTTTCGTACCTCCTTTCGATTTGCTTGTAAAGTTTTAACACTCTGGGAGGTTAAAACTTTAAATAATGGTAAAAAATAGTGTCTGGCAATGATTTTTGACACTGATACTTGTATTCTTTACTGAAACATGGAACATCCGTATCTCGATGTTTAATGAGATTGGGGTTCGTAAGGAGTATCACCAAGATGGCGGCTGTGTGGTCTTCACCACGAGTGTTGTACTTGTAGAGATTGCCTGGTTCAAGACCTTCGACAACAAGAAGAAGATGTAAGTAATTTTTTGGTAAATTTGGGCTTTATGTGTGTGTGTGCATGTTTATATTATCATTATTGCGTCAAGCCTAAATTTAATCTTTCTGTCACTGCAATCTGAATCAAATCGTTAGATTCGATTCAGTATTATACTCGTAACACTGCGCTGTCTCAGTAGGCCTTAGAAACTTATGCAGCATTGTGCGTCGTTACAGGAAGAAAAATATAAGTAATGAAACAGAAGAACGAAAAAAAAAAGTTGAATTAAAATAGAAGTCTTCTCGATGTTTCATGACTTGAGCCAGGCCAGTCCGGCTACCGGCACCCCGCGAACAAACCCCGACCGGCACAACCAAAACTTCACAGCCCCAGTACTGGGCGTGTGTCAGCAGCCAGGCACTATGCAGTAGGCCGATGCCAAAGTTTTAGCTTCTTATTCCTCTTCTGCCGTTTGAGGTTGTTTGTTCTGCACCACACCCATAGTTTTCGTTCAGACAAGAAATCCATGTGCGTCATTCATTGTTTCCACAGGCACAGCATGGCCTACTACTGAATCAGAATGTGCTTTCATGTGTGCCTAACATTTTGTGTGCAAGTTCGCAAACGGGGCCTCGGTTTTAAGTCTCATCCTTCCTGGGGGACGTTTTTTTTTCCATAGCTGATCATGTCAGATTCCCATTTACACCTGGATGGAATGGAAAAATAAGAGTAATTTCCTAGGGTCACACCCCTGTGGTCTAAGTTTGAATTGAACCGATAGTTTGCAAAGTGATGGATCACGAGCTCGTGACAAACCAACTGAGCCACAGTGGCTCTTGTTACATTAAATATCAGTGAACATTTTTCTATTTTCAAGTACTTCATGGGTTAGGGTTACAGAATTAAAAAGCAAAAGAGTTTCAAGGAGGGGCAGTGCCAGCTGGGGTTCATCCCCAACTTAGGCTTTGGGACCCCCTTGAATTTTGGAAGTGGTAATCTCAGCTTCTTTCAGTTTTCAGTAATTGATGACTTGACACCAACAGAAAATAATGAATGCTGAGATTCAATTTGAAGACTGTAAATAAAGGTGCGAGTGGGATAGTTGGTGGGTGGGTGTGTCATATTCCTAGAAGTCACAGTATTTGTAGGCCTCCAAGAATATGACAGGCCTAACAAGCATTTGTGACATTAAGCAACAACAGTGACATATTTCTTCTTCTTCTTCTTCTTCTTACATGTAAAATTTTTGACTAACCATATTTTATTAATTCTTTGTAAAGTGAAAAGGCTATTCTCAGAGTCAGAGTGACCAGTGTTTATGCCTACTGATTTCATTTCAGATTCAAGATGGCTACTTTTGATGAGGTTTTTAAGCTTCTCAAGAGCAGGTAAGTGTTGCCAGTTTAAAATTGCTCAAATTGCCTTTCTTTTAAAACTCATTAAAAAAAAAAATTAAGGTCAGCAGCAAAAACTAGGGTAGGTCGGGTTGCTGGAAACATACAATTCTTTTTTTGTTTGCCTAATGGAACGTCTTATAAGGTGTGTGTGTGTGTGTGGGGGGGGGGGGGGGGGGATATATCATGATATCTAGGACTGATAACCTTGCGTGTGACAATTCAAGATTACTTCAACACATATTGAGTTACACTTTATTTTGAAGAATTTTGGATGGATAATCTGTATACTAAGACAGTACTACATGTTTGTAAACCTGTGTTTTGAATTATTTCAGTGCCTAGACACCTCTATTGCATTAAACCATATTCCTCACAACATTTCTGGAGCACATGGATGTTTTCCACAAAATTACAACTTTCATAAATCAAATGTCCATATCTAACAAATCAATAGCACACTGTAAGCGCGAGGGAAACTATTAATGTAGAGCGAAAGATGCTCTTTGCAAAGGAGACAATTTACTGTATGGAAGGCGAAGATTTTACTGTAGAGCAGCCAAGTAATCGGAGAGAGAGAGAGAGAGAGAGAGAGAGAGAGAGAGAGAGAGAGAGAGAGAGAGAGAGAACATGTGTGTGTATGTGTCTGTGAGAGAGTGAGCAAATGTGTGTACACAGAATTCAATTCCCGGCAAAGCGGGTTCCACAGCTTGACTAAATGTAATACTGAAAGGATGATTTTCTGCTGGAAAAAAAATGAGTATTAACTAGCCAGTCAGGTAGAAAGTATTAATAAATGCAGGGAACAAAATAATCCTTCAAATTCTGTGAAAGTTTGGTGTTGATTTTGTGTGTCTGATGGGACAACTGAGTAGTTTTCCAGCTCCTGTTTCTTTTGTTTCATTCTTTTTGACTGCTGAGGTTTCTTATCAGGCCTGCTAGGCCTGTTTCATTGCAGGTTTGTCTGCATTTTTAAGGTTTGAAAAAAAAAAAAAAAAACTGCTGCAAAACAAGGTGCCTTTCCCCTAAACCTCACACCTGATCTTTCACTGTTTTCAGTCAACAAGAATGTTTAGAGATAATAGTTGTAAATATATATATTACAGCGGAAAGTTGTTGCAACAAATTCTCAGTAGACAAATCACTGCCAGTTTTATTTTTAATATGAGTTTTCATGGTAATATCTCTTGTATTTCTAAATTTAATTTAAGAAATGAAATTAATCACTTCGAATAAACTACTGATATTTCAAAACAATATTGTTTTTTTTTTTTGCAGCAGGATAATCCGTGCGGACCCAGATGATGAAGATGATGATGCACCTGCCAATGTGATAGTAAGTACCATAAAATCCCCAGCAAATGCCCACCACCCTTCTGCATGGATTGTGGGCAAATGTAGGGGTGGTGGTTTGCTATGTTTGTACCTGAAAATGCATTCCCGTTTTCAAATAGAGTATGCGCTACGTTGTTATTTTGTTAAGTTCTAATACAAAACATGAACCTAACAATGTGCTATGGTGATTAACGGTAGGTGGAAGCAATGCTGTTTCATGTCGAGCCCCAGATTTATGTTGCTGCATTTTCTTCTGTTTTGTGTTCCTGGAACGCTTAATAAAAGACACAAAAGAATGCCTCATCTGTCATGTGCTGGAACATGAAAAACATAGGAGGAAATTTCTATCAAAGTTAGAGTGGACATGGTCAAAGACATGGAGTTTCTGTGGCTTCAGTTTTGGGGGCAATGGTTAAAAAAAAAAAAAAACAGAATCAATGGAAGAAAGATTTTCTAGAAAATACAGAGACAAACTGGAAAAAAAGAGACAGGCAAAAAGGGGATGCATCAGAGATGAGAGAGAGAGACAGTAGTAATAGTATTGAGGGCCAGTGATGGGCCTCGCGGCCCTTGGATGCACCATCATTTTCTTATATCTTGATTTTCAGTGTTGTTTTGGTGGTGGTTTGCAATAAAGGAATGACCAGTATGTTATCTATCAAATTCATCATGATTTTTTTTTCATTGTCTGGTTTTCATCCAGAATATTTTTAACATCTTATTTTAAATAGTAAATGGTTCCAATGTAAAGACAGACAGCAGACACATCAGAGACAGGCAGATGGGTAGGGAAAGACATTGAGATAGGCAAGCAGAGAAAGAGATTAAGAGAGAGAGAGAGAGAGAGAGAGGTGGGGGAGGGGGGGGGGGGGGGGGAGGCACACAGACACTGAGACAGAGAAGCATGAGTCATAAAGTAAGCCAACTGCAAAGAAAAATGTGTGTGCCGTTTGCTAAGTAGTGACTCCTCTGCATAACTTCTGGCCCAAAATAGGGGATGGGTGTTTTTCTAGGTACTGGGCATTTGCTTGGGAATTTACAGTGGATGTTAAACTTACAGGATGCATAATTATGCAGTGCAGCTCGCCGCACACACACCCATGCAAGCACACGCACACACACATATGCACACACGCACTCTCTCTCTCTCTCTCTCACACACACACACACACACACACACACACACACACACACACACACACACACACACACACACACACACTTGTTCCGTCCATCCATACTACCTGATGCAGAGTGATCACTAATTCAAACCCCTCCCATCCTTGTTCCTACCTACCCATTTATTCAGATACTTCTCCTCCTCCTTTTATATATATTTGTTTTGAATTTCTTTAAATCCAAACTGAGATGAAAAACAATGGAATTGAATTGTTTGATTTAATGGTTACAAAGAAGATGTTTTAAATGAGAGGGGATATCATAATGGGGCAGGAATGGAGAGAGAGAGAGAGAGAGTGAGGAGTGGCGCAAAAGAGATACCATATTGACTGCAGCAGGAGAAGATGTACTAATTTGTAATAACTAACTATGGATGTCCAGATGGAATCCAAGGAGATGGAGGACAAGATTGAGTACAGCATCGACTCTGACCCACCACCGGATGCCCTGACAGAGTCAGAGGAGGAGGAGATGGATGACGACTCTGTTCATTCAGAATACGTACCAGAGTCATCAGATTTAGAATCATGTGGTAAGGGAGCATTTTACTTGTCACAAAAGATACGCTGGTACTGTTTTCACTTTGTCCATCCGTCCATCCGTATGTCTTCAAATTTGGTAAAAATGTATATTATGGGATGGGATAATATGGTCACACATGTTAGTGATGTGTTTCAATGCAAAAATCAAGGCTTTGTCTGTTTTTTTTTGTCTGTGGCAGCGATAAACTCGAGAATATTTGGAGACTGATATGAACAAGAAAATTTACAGATGGATGATAGGGATTAAAAACTCAAACGAGTTCAACTTTGGGCGAAATCGAGTTAGCTGTTAATTGTTTGGGTCAAGATTAGGGTTAGGAGTGCAAACATGTGGCGTGGTTGGGTCAGTTTACGCGAGTATTTTAGTTATTCTTTACGTTCCTCACTGATGGGCTTAGAGTCCTAAACATGGCCTAATACATTCATGGGGACATTGTACAGGATTCTGCTGCATTGCATCTAGTGGTCATGAAGCGGGGAGCAACTAGGATCCATTGCATACTTAGTGTTTACAAGCTCCCAGAACTGGGGAAGACTGTTCTTATTGACAGGCAAACATGACTGTTGCATACCTTTGTTTCTTCAACACCTTTGGGTGCTTCTTTTCTATTATTTTCTGGTTCATTTCATAAACTTGAGATGTACATCCAGTTCTGATCACATTAGCATAGACATGGGTGGGAATTTGGGTTTATGGTCTTCTGAATCCTTTCTTTCCTTTTTGGTGACCATAACTGGTTATCTTTTACAATGTGTTCAGTAGGGAAACAGCAGTTATATGTTATGTTTGTAGATTCACAGACATATCTCAGAATTTTTTTCCTCATGTACCATAATTAAAGACTCCTGTTAACAGCCAAAGTGCCTGATTACTAAGGCATAAATGCATCAGCTATGGGTCAGAACATCATGTGTGTGACCATTATTCAACATCCCACCACACTCCATCTTTGAGAGAAAAACAAAAATTTGGTATACGTAAGTCGCTGACCATTGTTAAAAATATGAGCGAGTTAGAGAGAGAGAGAGAAAAGCGAGTAAACATACAATTTATATGCTGTCTCTGATCTGTTTCTGCCTCTTTTTACCTGGGATGTCTCTCTCTCACTCCCTGTGTGTGTATGTTAAATGGCATTACAAAGACTACATACAGTTCAGCTGCAAGTTTTGGGGTGATAATGAGCAGTTTACTTTATGGCACGAAGGGTTTGAAGTGATATATGTACTTATTTGTTTAAATTCATTTTCAGATGAAGATTCTTACAGACTGCCAGAGATATATCCCTCGCCTAAAGCAAAGCTGAAATGGATGTCAGATATGAAAGGTTAGTTTTCATGTTTTTTATTAGTTATCTCTGGTTTTTTTAGACTGAAAAAAAAAAAGAAAATGGCACTTTCCACCATCAGCGAGTGCAACAGACTGCTGATGATAAACGTCAACTCTTCTGTAGAATCACCAGTTGACAGTAGACCCATTTAAACGCCTAACGTGACTCTCAAACCTTCTTATAACAAGAAACTAGTTAGGGAAAGCAGACCCCTGTAAATGCAGCTCATTTTCGACATGTAATGACTGGTGTGAAGTTCAGAGACGTTATTTTCTTTATTGAAAAGAGATGGTTTGACAAAGGTTTTAGTTTGCATACACGGCCTCCAGCAGCGTTTCTAATATATTAAAAGCACTGAACTTATTTGCAACAAACATGTCATCAACTTCAACAGCACACTATCATAAATTTATCAAATATCAACGGGTATCCAGATCCAAGGGTGTCTCCCTAAAGTTAGAATGACGGAAGTTGCTTATTTTAGTCATTGCTTGTCTTCCTATTTGGAATTTCTGGTTGCCAGATAATTTGGCGGTAGAATAGATCAGCCTCTTGCCAAAATGGTGTTAAAGGTGGGGTAAATCAGGTGTATGTTTTTCTGCAAGAAATATGCTGAAAATGCTTGAAATATACCATTTTCATAGATCACAACATTAAATTTGCTCTGGTCTCGTGGAAAAACAAACATTGAATAACTTACTCGACATTGGGGTCTCAGAAATCAGATTTGTTCAATGTGATAGTGGGCAGCGTGTCTACTATCACAGGACCACTCCCTTTATATTCAATGCATGATCGACAGATTTAGGTGAGATGGCTTTTTTAAAAAATTTGTTTAGTTATTTGTTTCTTTCCAGAATGCAAGATGTCATATGACTGACTTCCTGTAATAATTACCTTGGGGGGATGATGAAATTTACTCACAAACAATGAGACCATTTTATAAATGTAAATTTAAAACTGCTTCACTCGCGCACAAATGTCTTTTAGCTTCCCATAAAAACATGGACCTTTCTGACATTACATAAAAGCAGCTTCTGTCGTTGTTTAAGGACAGTGTGAAGTGTGACTTATCAGAAAAGAGCACCCTGGACCACTGCTGCTTTGTCTATGCAAGATGATGCCGGGCGCAGTCCAGACATGTGGCCCGGTGATGTTGTTGATCAAATGGGGCTTGCACAGCAGCCTGCCTTGATTGAGTGTTCACTTCATGTAGCCAGTTGCGAATTGTCTGGTCACTGATGCTGAGGTTGGTGGCTGCCTGTAGCTGCATCTTCAGAGTAGTGGCAGTTTTGTTCTTTAAGGATGATGTAACCATCTTCTTGTCTTGTCATTCTTGGTCACCCAAGCCTGTGTGACTCCTGCACACTTCCAATGTTGTTATAGCTGTCCCTTAGTCTCTGGATGACTGAAAGACTCACTCGTAGTCGCCTGTCAACTTCTTGTAGTGCCACACCCTCCTGAAGGCATTCCACTGCCATCCCACATTCAGTCTCACTTTGTCGTCGTCTTGTGGGCATGGCTTAAAAGGCCTAGATGCCACATTCTTACATACGCATCTGAACTGAGTAACTGCTTAAAATATGGTGAGAGAAGACCTGCCCGGCACATGCACTTCAGTTTTCATTTGTGTCGTTACTGCTTGGTCAGCAAAACGTATCCCAAGTGCAGTCATTTTTCTGTTATTTGTATGTTCCTTTTTGTGCACACTATGGGACGCCAAATGAGGTAACGTTTGTGTTTAACTCAAAATCGCATTACGTGGACATCTACTTCATAGATAGGATCACTTATTTTAGGATGCATACAACAAATAAATTTTTGATGTTTGAAAATCAGCCTTAAATATGCAATGACTCTTGAATTCTTTTGAGTAGTAAAATATGATGGCTATCAGAGACTAGGTCTGCATGTGAGTGCTGAAGATGATTAGGTGTGACATATAATGGAGCATAATGGATGGAGCACATGTCTACAACTCAACCACACATGTTTCATATTTTAGTTTTTACTCCTTGGTATCAGGCTTCTTCCCCCACCCCCATTCCCCGGGACATTTGCCTCTGGTCACTTACCCCCTGCTATTTATTTATCCCTGGAACCATTTGTCACTCAGTCCATTTCTCCTCTGGTCATTTGCACCCATTTTCTGGCAGACATTTTCCACGGACATTTACTTACTGAATGTGTGTGTGTGTGTGTGTGCGTGTGTGCGCAGTTGCATGTGTGTGTGTGTGTGTGTGTGTGTGTGTGTGTGTGTGTGTGTGTGTGTGCACCCTGGACTTTTGCTACTCATTGCACCTCCCTGTACACCACACACACACACACACACACACACACACACACACACACACACACACACACACACACACACACACACACACACACACAGATGGAAATAATCTATGTAATAACATAACCTCACTTCCATCTGCATGTATACATACGTACATGCACTTGTGTGCACATGACTGAATGCTAACACTGGTACATACACACGTGCACACGCATTCGGAGGCAGACAAGAGAGAGAGAGAGAAAACAGACAGACACACATACACTGCACACACCTACACACAAAAACATATTCCTGGGATAAAATGTCCATCAGGAATGGGACAAGTGACCCGGGCAAAAATACCAGGGCGCAAGATGGGGGGGGGGGGGGGGGGGGGGGGGGGTATGGCCAGAAGTCAAATAGCAGGGGGGACTGGTCAGGGGGTGGAGGGGACAGGGTGCCCTAGACCCTTAGATCCTTGTTCCTAAAATAATTTTGTCTTGTTTGTTATTTGATGTGTTTCAGCAGGTGTGCCTTCCACTTTACCAGCAGCTGCTACTGCTTCAGTCTCAGCTACTGCCACACCAGCTGCTACTGCTTCAGTCTCAGCTACTGCCACACCAGCTGCTACTACTTCAGTCTCGGCTACTGCCACGTCGCCATCAGCTGCTACTGCTTCAGTCTCAGCTACTGCCACACCAGCTGCTGCTGCTTCAGTCACACAGCTACTGCCACGTCGCCATCAGTTGATACTGCTTCAGTCTCGGCTACTTCAAATTTAGCAGCATCATCTTGTAGATCGGGAAAACCCAAAAGACCCTGTCTGTATTGTGGGTCTTTTGAGAGTAATCTCAAAAGACATCTGAAAAGAAAGCATTCCGATAAGAACAAGTTCAAGCAGCTTTAAAGCTACCTCCTCGTCAGCAAGCAAAAGCCTTTGATTCAATCAGAAAAGCTGGCATTCTGAACAGAAATAAAGAACTTTTGGGACAGGGCATTGGACCTGAACAGTTGATCAGGGAGAGACGTCAAGGCAACAGTAAAGTTGTGCTTTGTGGAGGCTGTAATGGCTTCTTCAGTAAGAAACTTATCAGAAAGCACAAACAGAAGCATTGTTCGAGGAATGAAAGCCTGCAGGCAGAAACCATTGACATTTGCGAACCTGTTAGTGAAACTATTCCTGAAGACTTTCGAAAAGAAATATTGAAACACTTCAGGGACATGAAGTTGGCAATCTTTGTCGAACAGACATGGCCATTCTCCTTCTTGGACGGAAGCTCTGGGCCAAATCTGGCCGAAAGAAAAGACAAAGCATAATGGGGGAAATGCGGCTGATGGGGAAATTGCTTCTGGAAGTTCGAAATGCCAGTGATTTCAAATCCCTTACAGGTGAAGAACTACTGAACAGAAAGTATTATGATTTGCTGGAACAAGCCATTGAAAGTCTGGTGAGAAAAGAAAATGGGATGGGACAGAAATCAGCCTTGAAATTGTCTATAGGTTACATGTTGAAAAGACTGATTAAAATGATGAAAGGCCACTACATACAACTGAATGAAATAGCAAAGTCTGTTGAAGTGGACTACTTCTCAGCTGTTCTTGACAACAACTGGGAGTTTTTGTTTTTCAGTGCAGAACTTGAATGTGAAAGGCGAAGAAACTCACTTCGTAAACCCAGAGAGATGCCGCTTGAAAAGGACATATGCATTGTTAGGAAGTACATACTGGAGAGAATGAAAGCCATGCTAGAAGATGAATATAGAATGTATGACACTCATGACTTTGTAGAGTTGCGAAACTTGATTGTGTCAAGACTAACAATGTTCAATGCAAGGCGTGGTGGTGAACCAGCCCGATTGACTTTGACTGAATGGCAAGAAGCAGAAGAAGACCATTGGATTGACCCTGAAATGGTTGCAAATGTTCAGGATCCTCTCGAACAAGTTCTTATCAAAGAGAATAAGTTAGCATACCAGGCAGGAAAAGGAAGCCGCAAACTTGTGCCTGTTTTGATTCCTAAAGACACAATTGAAGCAGTGAGAAAGCTGGTCTCGGAAAGGTCAAATGCAAGCATCGAGAATGACAATCCTTATTTGTTTCCCAACACTGGTGGTTCCAAGGATCACGCATCAGGCTACAACAGCATCAAAGCCATTTTGGCTTCTCTTGAAGGTCAGTTGGAAAGGCCGAGTTTACTCATAGCAGACAAGTTTCGTCATAGAGCGTCAACAATTTTTGCTCTTCAAGATCTGCCTGAGGAACAGAGGGACATATTTTACAGACACAGGGACATTCCAGTGAGATGAATAAAAATGTCTACCAGTCTCCCCTTGCCATTATGGAAATGACAAGAGTTGGGGGGTTCTTGTTTCAGATTGACCAAAATGGAAAAAGCATTCCTAATTCCTCTGAATGCTCAACATCTCAGGCAAAAAATGATGTTCACTCCCCTTCACTCTCACACACAGCAATGCAAGAATGTGAAATGGCAGGAACATCAAATGACACTGCGCCAGACATTCCACGTGAAACCACAAGATTCAGTTCCACGCTTGAACCAACCACAGCAAAACCTAAAGCTGTGCGAAGGGGTTACTATCAGTGGAACTCTGATGCAACTGAAATCGTGTGTTCACACTTTGAGAGATTCATAAGGGCAGAAGGGACAGGCTCAAAAGGCTGTCTGCCGAGCAGACAGGCCATTGTCGAGTTTTTGACTTTGAGGGGCGGAAACATTTTTGCAGGCAGGGACTTAGATGAACAGAAGAAAAATAGCTCTTGTGAAAACTAAAGTTTCAATGAAAGAAAAAAATTCCGGGAAGGCTTGGCAGCTGTGTTTGAAACTGTTTAAAAAGGATGTTTCAAAACTTCAGAAAATGTTCAATCTATGACATTAATTGGGAGTGTGGAACTGGATGGAATATACAATGCATCCTTCAGCCGAATGTATGGTCCAACACCGAATTGAACATATTTTGTAGCCCTCAGTCAAAGTTGCTTTGCAGCCTACGGCAGAATGACATTGCTGTCTCGGACCAAAAATACATTGCAGCCCTTGGCAGAACAGGCATTGTATGTAGTCATTGGCTGTATGATGAGGCAACCTTGGGCTGAAAGTACACTGCATTTCTCAGCAAAAATTTACTTTGCACCTCTGGGCGGAATATACATTCAGTCATGGGCTATGCTCTAGATTTGTTCATACGTTGTATATTCGGCCCAAGACTGCACATTCATTTTCTAACCCAATGCTGCAATTTTATTTTTCGGTCCAAGGCTGCAATGTGAGGTTGGTGGCTGCCTGTAGCTGCATCAGTAGCTGTAATCATGGGTGCATTGTAATTTCAGTCAAAGGCTGCAATGCAAATTTAATCGTAAGTTGCATTGCAGTTCAGAGTTATTGTGAAAGTGTGTAAAGTTCAACTCCTTTCATTTAATGTCCACCTTCATCATTTTGAAGGTTCTGACATTTTGGGGGGGTCTCCGGTAGCAGTCTCAGTGGAAATATGCTGCCCAGAAGATCAGCTATACAGTGTTGACAATGGGGAGGGGCAGAACGGGGAGAATGGGGATAGGGAGGGGGGGAGCAGTGGACACGACCATGTTTAGGGGGAGACGGGAAGGGGCAGGTGGGAGAGGAGAGGGGAAAGGGCATCAGATCCGGGATTTGAAGCTTTCCACTGAGGATGATGTTATGGCCTCAGATGTAAGGCAATTCCACTCATTGATGGTCCATGGGAAAGAAGGAATATTTCCTGTAGTTGGTCTTACAGGAAGGAAGGAGATAGGAGACTGGTGGGATTGTCGTGTAGGCCTTGTGGGGGGGTTGGCCTGGGGTTGGCCTGGAAGGGGTGTTGATGGTAACCTCTCCATGGTGGTACTTGAAGAGGGTTACAAGTCTCGCTGTGCGCCTCCTGTCTGCGAGAGGGGTCCAGTGCAGCTGCCTAATCATGTCTTCCACGCTGGATGTTTGGCGATACCTATTGACCACCCAGCAGGCAGCTGAAAGCTGCACCTTTTCCACTCTGCTGATGTCTTTGGCAGTGTAGGTGTCCCAGACAGGTGCCGCATACTCCAGTATGGGCTGTACCAATGCTTTGTAGGCCTTTTCTTTGATACTAACTGACCCAACCTTTAGATTTCGTTGAAGGAAGCCAAGAGAGTCTTGCTGGCTTTGTTGGTCATATTATTTATGTGAGTGTCCCAGCTAAGGACGCTGGAGTTGATGACTCCCAGGTACTTAGACTCCTTAGCTGTTTCCAGGTTTTGACCATGCAGTTGGTAAGTGTCAGTTTGCTGTTGTCTCTTCCTGGTGACATGAAGAGTCTGGCATTTTCTCTTGTTTCCCAGCTTGCCATTCTGTTGAGTCTTGCTGAAGGTTCTCATGATCGCTAGGGGAGTCAACTTTCCTGTGGCAGAGTGTGTCGTCTTCAAAAAGGCGAGTGGCCGAGGATAGTTGCTTGGGGAGATCGTTAATGTAGAGGAGGAATAGGGCAGTTCCCAGGACTGAGCCCTGGGGAACTCCAGACTCCACAGAAATGACACCCGATATGGCACCATCCACAACCACCCTTTGCTGCTGGCCTG
>JADBJO010027049.1:5000-15000 GCA_016801955.1 Conus betulinus | reverse complement strand
CATAAATATGAAATCCTGGGTCCTGGGTCGGGACTAGCTGCATGAGAAAAAACTTATCGCGCAGGTGGGATCCTCTCTCGAAGGGCGCATAGTGCTCTGGGATGGGAGGGGTAGGTGGGGGGGGTGCGTGCCTGATTCGACTCCTCTCGAAGCAAGATCTCTTATGTAACCGACGCGCCCACCGCGGCCTGCTGTCGAGGTCTTTCGGTTTCGTCCGCCGGATCGGACTCATCAGGAGACACAGCTATTTGTGTTCCGTTTGCTCCTCTGGTGCGGTCAGATAGGACCACACTATAGAGGTCCATATCTCTGTGGTCATTCAGTTTGCAAGGTAAGTAGAATTAAACAAAACGAAAGTGGTGGAGAGGAAAAAAAGTTTTTGAAAACTAAAAAACATTACTGCAAACAGTATAAAATGTAAGGACAATCTTTGACCTATGCTTGAGGATCCATTTAAGGATGCAAGGGAGATCAAAAGATATGGAACAGTCTGAGGTTGGTCAGCTCTGCTGTTCATAACCCAAAGCAGGTGTCAGCGGCTCAAGAATTCTACATATTATTGTTGTGTGTGGGTGTGTGGGATGTTGTGTGTGTGTGGTGTGTGTTGTGAGGATATGATATGAAGAACAGAAAGCGCATGCCTGTGACTGCTGAACCTTGATAACTACTAACGCCTTTGTGTAGACTATGCAAAGACTGTTCTCTTCCCTTTCCCTTTGTTTTACAAAAAAATCAAATTAAAAGAAACCGTCCCGTGGTCCTGTGAGAAATTAGCGCTGAAAGGAAATCATGGGTTTGTTGTGTTAATCCCTGTATTTATCCTAAGGGACAAGTACTGTTTTGTTCCCTGTTATCCTAAGGACAACTTTTTCCTGATTTTCCTTAAGATAACTTCTTTTTTCCCTCCCCTTTTATCTGAAGGAAAAGTAACTGGATATTCCTGTTTCCCTTCAGATAGTAACTACTTCCGCTGTTTTTGTTTTAAGGGAAGAGTTACTATCGCGAGGAAAACAACGCTAACAAGGAAATCAGTCAATTATTGCTCTTGTCCCTGACATGAGCAGATGGGTTGATGTTTCTTTTCTCACCGAAACCGGAAACCGGAAATGGCAGTCAGGAAAACGGTCGTGATCATTAAGATGAAGAGAGATTATAAACTGTTTTTCTCTCTCATTGCCCTTTCCCTGAACGATAATAACTGTTTTCATCAGTGAAATACGGTGATCCTTACGATATGCGATGGATACAACAGAATACACTATTATCGATGTTTTGGCTGAAAGATTAGGAATGTTTTCCTCGGGAAAACATGGATTACACATCTAACATCGGCTTCTGGCGCTACTATGCTCCCCTTACAGTATGTAAGTTGATCTGTCTGCGCCGTCCCATCACATGATGGTACAGCGTCTCCGTGACCGTTGTACTTGTAGGCAGCAGACAAGGGATTAAAAATAACGCTGGTCTGGTAAATATCATCATGTCTGATACACTGTTTGTATCGCTTTCCGCAGGACTGGTGGCTCTGTTGTACAAAGTGAGTTTTCTCGTTTTCTGGAACTGGAGATGGGTATGCTGTTACAAGTGTCATTTCACGTTTCGTTCGGTCGATTGTTTCCCCTGTCAAGGAGATTCTGCTTACACCTGTGTCTGTTGGTTTGTCTGTCCGTCTGTCAACAAGATAACACAAAACCCACTAAACCGATTTGATCCAAACTTGATGGAATGATCGAATGTGACCGAAAAATGAATTCAGTAAAGTTTGGTGCCAACCTGATGTGCGCGTTTCGGGTCAACTGGCGGATCCAGAATCCTGTCCGATCCGAGGACACTTCAAGTGTAAACTCTGTGTGTGTGTGCTGGTGGATATGACTGTGCCTGGAGAATGAGAAGGGGTGTGCAATGTTAAATGGATTTAAAAAAAACCAAAGCATGATGAAATCATTATCATCGTCATCATCATTATCACCATCTACAACAACAACGCCAATAGTAATAAACTGGTGATAGCAACAATAATAATAATGGTAATAGTAATAATATCATGGAGAAGCCAGAATGAGAAGCGATGCAACGTTAAATGGATTTTTGAAAAATCAAGCATGACGAAATCATCCTATCATTATCATCATCATCATCATCATCATCATCATCAACAGCAACGCCAATAGTGATAATAATAATAATGATAAAATTAATAGTAATAATGATGATGAATGATGATGATGATGATGATGACGGTAATGATAACAACAACAAGAATGATAATAATCGACAACGCAATTTTGCGCCAAATTTGACAAAATGAAGTGATTGCTCGTTCTTCATTTTCGTTGTCCTGAGTGTTGTTTCTCTTGCTTGAAGAAGACCTAACAGGTGGAAACGCGGCGTGTTTTGTCTTGTGATTCGTTAGTCCATGTTGTCCAGCGGAGTTATTTTAGTTATGTTTTAAGATAATAATAACGTAACAATGATGATGACGATGAAAACAACCACCACCATAATAAAACGCTGTACACAAGACAATACTGGTGTGGATTACTTCAGCTAATCCAGATGATCTTGACGATATAAATAATGTTATTCCAGAACCTCAGTTGAGTTAATGTCCTTTATTCTACAATTTTTTTTTTTTTCCGCATGGAAATCACGCCTTCTGATCGATAGTTTCAGTTTTATCATTACAGAGTCGTAACAGCTGTCAAAACATTTTTTTTTTTCATTTTGAGTTTTTATCACAGCCCATCCGATCTTCCCCACAGTCCTTTCAGCTGTCACCACCCAAACCCAAAGCAGCTCTCACAGCCAACATGGCTGTGGGGGAGAGAGGGGAGGGGGGCTGTGGAGGGGGGGAGGGCAGTGACAATCGATGATGAGGACAGGACAGCAACAGCTGGGGACGTTTGACTCAATCTGTAGCCATTAAAAATGACAAGAACTTAATCGCTTCTGAGTGAGAGCCGGGTTAACTCACTGATAGACGACGAGCTCCCAGTAAGACAACGCTGGTTCAAATCCTGCTGGTGCTCGCCATTAAAGTGAAAAAAAAAAAAACCACACATTTTCCGTAGCCATGGTGGCAGTATAAGTTTTCAGCTTGTTGTCTCTACTCTCCTGAGGTGGATATCCACTATCTATATAGATCAGAAGGAGACTGGAGCATGTTGAATGTTTCGTCGTTGCACATATTGAAGGCATTCATCACTTCCTGTTGACATGATTGGCTCTTTGCCTGCTTCCTGTTCATGTGCTGGCTGGCTGTTCGCCACGTGTCGCCTCTGATTGATGCGCACACGCGGTGGTTCGCGGGTGTGCAAAACCTTCGTGCAGGCAGTAGACCGACCTCGCTGGGGGGCTAAACAGGGAGAAGTCGCCGTACGTAGTTTATCTGAGCGGGCGGCCACGCCAGCTGAACAAGCCTTTCGCGACGCGTTGTGACTGTGGTGCCCGGAGGTGGCTTGTGATCTTCACGAGTGAAGGGAACTCCGGCAAAGGCGAATGGTGGGAAAGCGAGGCGTGATACTTATCCTGTCCGTGTTTGGCCTGTGCCTTGAGCTCTTTCACACTTTGATGACGGTGGGTGGGCATTTAACCAGGTTGAAACGTACTAATTTGTCTTGATGCTTGAGGGGAAAATTTAAAACTAAATCAATATTTACCTCCAACGAGGCAAATTTTTTGTTGCTGGAGTCTGTTAGTTTGTTCACCTGTTAGCAGAATAGCACACTACATAACCGATTTCAACGAAACCCTCTCTCTCTCTCTCTCTCTCTCTCTCTCTCTCTCTCCTGTGTGTGTGTGTGTGTGTGTGTGTGTGTGTGTGTGTGTAGTCCGTGCGGGGTGCACGCGCCGCTTTGGCAGTCGCTGAATACGGTAATGCGAGAAGTCTGTCATGAAGAGAACCCGAAAGCGCGCACAAGGTAGAGGGCAGACCTCGGCCATGGTCGAGCTCGTCCAGACTCCGCCCCTTGAATAGCATCCACTTCCCATTTTCGTCTGGCCGCCAAGTTTCTGTCCGACCTGCTCAGTAAGTTTTACAGAATTTGTTCAGTAGGTTTTACAGAATTTGTTCAGTGGGTTTTACAGAATTTGTTCAGTAGGTTTCAAAAAAATTGTTCAGTAGGTTTTACTGAATTTGTTCAGTAGGTTTTACAGAATTTGCTGAAAGCCACCCCCCCCCCACCCCCCGGTGCATACAAGTAGCGCGCATTTTCCCGGTTGCTACGATGCGCGCAACTCCCCAGTGGGGTCTCAGGAAGCGCGCACTTCGGAACTCATGAAACGCGCACGGTCCTATTTAAGTTATTGGCCTCGTCCGCGTTATATTGTGACGGGACACCCCTGTGCTCTTTCGTGCTAGCTCCCGGCATATACTCAAGGTTATCGGCTTTTATACAAAAAAAACACACAAAAAAGCCCGACTACCGGTCCACCACCCCTCAACAACACACAGACACATAAGCGTGCAACTGCAAACGCGCGCGTGCGCGCGCGCACACACACACACACACACACACACACACACACACACACACGCACACACATTCGCGCGCGCGTGCACACACACACACACACACCACACACACACACACACACACACGCACACACACACACACACAGCGCGCACAGGCACACGCACTTACGCATACACATACACACACGCGCGCACGAAGGCACACACACGCATACACGCACGCACACACACACACACACACCACACACACACACACACACACACACACGCACATGCACACGCACACATACAGTGGCACGCAAACCTGGTCGCTGACGTCTAACAAAGAACACAACATAAAACGAACGACAGGCCGTGAGTCAATAAACAACTTGTAACTTTTCAAGTCTCCAGAAATGAACGCGTGTAGGGCTGAAAGGCATGGTGTTCGTATATGAAAAAATGTGCGCTTTCCTGACGTCTAAACGCGCTTTTGAGCGGTGTACGTTTTTTTTTTTTTTTTGTTGTTTTTTTGTTTTTTTTTGTTTTGTTTTGTTTTGCCGGCCTTGTTTTAAAGTGGGACAAAGCTTAGACCCAGGCAACAACACAGCTTCCTTGTGGGAAAGGTAATTGAGAGTTTTCTCTCCGTGATGGACAAGTACGAACTACTTTGTTGCTGCTCTAGGTGAGTTGTTCACTGCTTTCGGAATCTGCAGCGAGGTGAAGCGGTTGGGCCCACAATGAAATAATCCTTGTCAGCCCTGTTGGTAGATTAGGGGCATGTCAGAGAGAGAGAGAGAGAGAGAGAGAGAGAGAGAGAGAGAGAGATCAAATGTGACTTTGAACACACACACACACACACACACGCGCGCGCGCGCGCGCATGCACGCACGCACGCACGCACGCACAAACGGGCACACACATACACCCACACGCATACAAACGCATATTATACGCACGCGCGCATACGCACACGCGCGTACACACACACACACACACACACACACACACACACACACACACACACTGAGACACACGCGCGCACGTACACACAGATACACACACTCACAACCACACACACACACACACATACACACACGCGCACATACACACACAGACACACAGACACACACACACACACACACACACATACACACACACACACACGCGCGCGCGCGCGCGCGCGCGCGCGCACGCACACAAAAAGCGAACGCGAGGGTGTGGATATCTTCAGCGTGACCACAGACCTCTTAAACGATCAGAGATTTGTTCCTCCAACTATTCACGCTATCCATCTGTTCCTCCAACTATTCACGCTATCCATCTGTTCCTCCAACTATTCATGATATCCATCTGTTCCTCCAACAATTCATGCTATCCATCTGTTTTCCGCTAACTATTCATGCTATCCATCTGTTCCTCCAACAATTCATGCTATCCATCTGTTCCCTCTAACTATTCATGCTGTCCATCTGTTTTCTCCAACTATTCATGCTATCCATCTGCTCCTCCACTATTCATGCTGTCCATCTGCTCCTCCAACTATTCATGCTATCCATCTGTTCCTCCAACTATTCATGCTATCCATCTGTTCCTCCAACCATTCATGCTATCCGTCTGTTCCTCTAACTATTCATGCTATCCATCTGTTCCTCCAACTATTCATGCTGTCCATCTGTTTCTCCAACTATTCATGCTGTCCATCTGTTCCTCCAACTATTCACGCTATCCATCTGTTCCTCTAACTATTCACGCTATCCATCTGCTCCTCCAACTATTCACGCTATCCATCTGTTCCTCCAAATATTCATGCTGTCCATCTGTTCCTCCAACTATTCATGCTGTCCATCTGTTTCACCAACTATTCATGCTATCCATCTGTTTCTCCCAATTATTCATGCTATCCATCTGTTCCTCCAACTATTCACGCTATCCATCACCTCCCTTTCTTGCCCATCCTTCCCCCTCCTCCTCCTCCCCTTGACCCCCTCCCCTCATCGCCCCCCCCCCTCCCCCCCCCCCCCACCCCCCCCCCCCCCCCCACACCCTCGCACCCATCTCCCTGTCTGTGTAATGTTGTTAGCGCTCGCGGGGCTAAGTGGTCAGGAGGAGCCGAACAAGCCTCACATGCGCCCCCGGCCCTCTCCAGGTGAAGTGATGGGTAAGTAACTGCAAGTATGCCCACAATGTTGCTGCTTCTGGTTCACCCCCACCCCCCACCCCCCCCCCATCCTCATCCATCCATCCCCGCCTCGCCCCCCTCCCCCCTCCCCCACCCTCCTCTCTTTTCTACCACCACACGTAAGGGAAGGGGAAGGGACTAAGAAGGAAGAAGGGCGGGTTGAAAGGGGGGGTGGAGAGAGAGAGAAAGATGCTTGTGGTGAGTGGTGGTGGTGGTGAAAGTGGACTCGACGAATGGTTTGGATGATGTCAAACGTGTAAAACGTCCACACACACACACGCACACACACGTACGCACGCACGCACGCACGCACGCACACACACACACACACACACACACACACACACACACACACACACACCTCTCTCTCTCTCTCTCTCTCTCTCCTCTCTCCTTCTCTCTCTCTCTCTCTCTATGTATGTGTATGTATATATGATATATATATATATATATCACTGTTATTTCTATCATAGTCATGATATTTATATTTACTAATATCAACTCTACTACTACTATATCACAGCTGCTACTGCTTCTGCTACTACTACTACGAGAATTACTACTGGTGCCAGTACTATTACTACTTGCTACTACAACAACCACGACAACAGCAACGACGACGACGACAACGACAACGACAACAACATTAACGACACCAGCAATTATTACTATCACTACCACCAGCACAGGCACATCTCACACACACACACACACACACACACACACACACACACCACACCTTTCCCCTCGTTTCTACCCCCAGCCCACACACTCACTCATACACATACTATTGAAACATTTAAGAAAACAAACGCCTGTGTGTGTTCTGGTATTGCGCACTGTATTTCGTGCTTTTTCATTGTTCTTTCTTCTTCCTTCCTGTTTTGATTATGTACATGTCACAATCATATACATATCACAATCATGTATACATCACAATCATGTACTTATCACAATCATGTATACATCACAATCATGTACTTATCACAATCATGTATACATCACAATCATGTACATATCACATCATGGAATCCAGCAAAGTTCTCTGAGAAAAGTGAGGTGTGCTCGCCGAAAATTTGGAAAAGATGAAAAAGACAACTTGTTTCTTCTCTCTCTCTCTCTCTCTCTCTCTCTCTCTCCTCTCTCTCTCTCTCTCTCTCTCTCTCTCTCTCTCATCTCTCTCTCTCTCTCTCTCTGTTTCATTAAAAAAAAACAACTCAACCAAGATAGAATGCAATATCATTGATAGCAGATATAAGACAACGTTTCTTTGGTTTGTTTGGTATATTCTATTATTTTATGATTTTCATTTGTTTTTGTTTGTCATTTATTTGATTACCCAGCGTTGTGGGATAGTCTGAAGATCAGTATAATTCCCGTTTTTCTCCTCTCCTCCTCTCCTCGTCATCTCTCTCTCTCTCTCCTCCCTCTCTCCCTCTCTCTTTCTCCTCTCTCTCTCTGTTTGTCTGTTCTGTCACGACCCCACACACACACACACACACACACAAACAACACCCCCAACAGACCAACACACACACACCCCCTCCTCTCCTCTCTCTCTCTCCCTCCCTCTCATTCATTCAGTCACCACACATTCTAGGCCCGTTTTACCCCTTCTCTCCTGTCTGCAACCCTTGATTCTCCCCTCTCTCTTCTCCCTGATCCCCTCCTCTCTCTCTCCACAACTTGCACCTCCTCTCCTCTCCTTGTCTCTCTCTCTCTCATCAAAACCTTCTCAAACATTCACCAAGGTCTCACCCTCCTTTCTGTTTCCCCCCTCTTTTTCTCTCTCTTTTCTACTCTCTCCTCTCTCTCCCCCCCCTCTTCTTTTTCCCCTCCTTCAACTCTCTCTCCTCACCGTCCTCCACACCTCTCAATCACGCAACACTCATTACAAATCACCCATCATCCTCCTCTCTCTTCTCCCTCCCTCTCTCCCCTCTCTCTCTCTCCTCTCACCACACTTCACCCACAACACACACACAACACACCTCAACTCTCACCTCATTCATTCACTCACTCTTCACTCACTCTCCTCTCATTCATCATTCCACTCACTTCATTTACTCCTCTCCTCCACCCTCTCTCCCTCTTCTCTCGCTCTCTCTCTCTCGTCTGTCCACCACACACACACACACACACACACAACTCCTCTCTCACACTCACACATTCTCTCCTCACCTCTCCTCTCACTCTCCCCCTCCTCTCAATTCAAAACCCCTCTCCATCCTCTCTCCCTCTCTCTCTCCTCTTCTCTCCTCTCCTCTCTCTCTCTCTCTCACCTCACACAGTGAACCCTGTAAAACCTCCTGAAGTCAGCGCGATTTCTAAAGTCTCGTTTGACTGACAAGACAGACGGATGCCTGTTGGGGCAGGAAGAAGGTACGCTCCGATTGCGAGCCGCCTGACCGAGGCAGCAGTTGTTTTATTTGCAGCTTGGTCTGGGACAGGAGTGCGCTCCGTGACGAGGCGTTATCGCCCGGCGTGAAGGCATGCCGCTGATAAGGGCGGCTAAGTGTTGATAAAGCAATTAGCGGGCGTTAAAGGCATCAAGCCTGTCGGAAGACCAGAAACTCGCTGTGTGCTGGGCCTCCCATCCTGTTAGTAGCTCTGAGAGGACGGCGCACCTCTGGGGCCGGCTTACTTTGGGAAAGTGGGGGGAGGATTCGTGAGAGGCCGGGAGACTTGATGAGGGGCTGGCGAGGAGGCTCTGTTGATGGACATGTTTGACGGTGATGTTGGTGGTGGTCGGTTGGTGATGGTGAGGATCATGTTTATGTCTGCGGGAAGGATGTATAGTGGCTGTTATGTTCATGATGACGATGATGATGATAATATGTTGATGACGACGATGACAATGATGACGATGATGACAAGCATGATGGTGATGACGACGACGACGACGACGACGACGACGACGACGACGACGAAGAGAAGAAGAAGAAGAAGAAGAAAGAAGAAGAAGAAGAAGAAGATGATGATGATGATGATGATGATGATGACTATGATAAATAATTATGATGATGGTGATGATAATAATGATGATGATGATGATATCTGTAGATGAATTGTTATTTGTTGTTGTGAAAATTGGTGTGGCTGTTTTTCTTTTTTTTCATGTGTATATCTGTCACGATGTATGCAGTTTGTATTCTTTTGAATACACCCTTTCAAATATATATAGGCATCAAGCCTGTCAGAAGACGAGAAACTTCTACATCATTATCATCATCATCAACATCATCATCAACATGAACATAACAGCCACTATACATCTTTCCTGCATATATATATATATATATATATATATATATATATATATATATATATATATATATATATGTTAAAATAGTATGGTAAAAGGA
>JADBJO010027048.1:17500-21805 GCA_016801955.1 Conus betulinus | reverse complement strand
ATTACAAAGGTCAAGAAATTGAGTAGTGAATAGTTACAAATATTTAGGCTTCACCTTGACAACTAAACTTTCTGTTGACATTTCACTTTCGGAATATGCGGGAAGAGCGAAAGGTAAGATTATAGAAATAATGAAAACAATGTACAGTTTAGGACACCTGGACTTAGCTATTTATTTTAAATTGTTTGACACACAAGTCAAGCCCTACTCTTGTATTCAGCTGAAGCATGGGGACTAATCAGCTACAAAGCCATAGAAAAATTCATTTATTTGCATGTAAGAAATATTTAGGAGTAGGAAAGAAACCACCAAATAATTTAGTTTATGGGGAGTTGGGAAGATACCCAATAAGTATTGATAGCACAATAAGAGCAATTCGATACTGGTTCAGACTTATTAAAAATGTCACCTGACAGAATACCAAAACAAGCATATGAAAGAGAAGACAGAAATAAACAAACCTCAGAACTGGGCTTTAGAGATAAAAACGTTGTCTAGATATGTATGGCTTTTTTGAAGTTTGGACGAATGAAGGAGTAGGTGATGAATATAGATTCATTTTATTTTCTAAAACAAAGAATAATAGACTGCTACAAACAGAACTGGCACGATAAGTTAGAGAATAGCGAACGCTTTTCAACGTATCTTTCCTTTAAAACTCTACATCAAACCGAGGAATACCTAAGTGTAATTACTATAGCCAAGTTTTAGGAAAGCGCTAACTAGACTACGTCTGGGGACAAATGATTTGCATGTAAACAAGAAATATATAGACAATTTAGCGATTACAACATGCCCCTTTTGCTCAGTAGTGGAAACTGAATTACACTTTTTAACAGTTTGCCCTTGTTATAGGAAATCTGAGAGATAAATACATTTACAAACATTTTAGAAATATCAATACAATCACATTACAAAGCCTGGTAGAAAATGATAATGCTGAAATTATACGGGACGTTGCTATGTATGTGTTCTATGCGTTAAAACAGAGAGAATCTCAGCTGTAGTAATAGTATCATAATAATTGCTAATGATGATTAAGATACACATTATTAACCTTTGGGTAGTCGACACTAATTCGATTGGTCCCGCATAAATTTTATTAAGGGACGTCCTTGGGGTGTTTCAAATAGTGGTGCTGGAAAGTGATGTTTGTAACATGATTCGAATATGTTTAATTAAGACCTGCAGGAATGCGTGCATGATATGCGGTAGTGTCGGAAAGACATGATTATACTTCAAAGGACTAAAGGAAAGTCATAAAAAAAGTCCATCGTATGTGCTTGTATACTAACAGTAATACTGAGGAAAGAATGGCAAATGGAACATGTTTGTATTAGGATTGGTGCCTTTTATACTGAGAAAATTGTCATCATATTGAGGCTGGTCATAAAAATTGTTACATATAATTAGTTCTGGCCAGCCTTGTATACATGGGATTTGATTGATTGTTAGGTAAAAAACAGACGTGTTGACTGAAACAAAAATGTTAGTTACTGTTCAGTTTATGCTAAATTTGAATAATTGCAAGTCGGTTTTGCACGTGATATGTTCCAGCAAAGATGCACGAATGCCTTAGAATGGTTTAATTGTAGGGCAGGTTGTGTCATCATATATAGATATGTGGGTCGACCGACCCTTACTATCCCTGTACTATTTTCTAATTAATTAATGACCGGTCAAAACACCAAATTTTCAGAATGTATATCCAGATGAGTAGTAATTTGGGGGTAAATGTTTCATGAACCATGTATGCAAATTGACCTACCAGACAAACTATAAATTTCACATTGCGTGACGTATGTGGGCGTAGTCTAAATTTGGTTTAAGACAGGTATATACACGGATATAACACAGATTTCGATTTGAATATAGATTTTAATTTGGATGTGACATGGACACTGATTGTGAATTGTTCTAGTTTTCGACTTGAGATAGTCATCAACTTATACGTTTTGAGGTGTCCATGAAATATGAAGATTTACTAGAGTGATAATTGATAGTAAATTTAAAGGCGAGTTAACTGGATACAATTTGGAATTCTATCTCAGTTCTTTTGATTTGTGGCTTATGCATTTCTTAATGCTAATTGTTGATTCTAATTTGATTTGATCTATTTTGTTGATTGTGGATTCATTCTGATTTAAATTTAATTTCGATTGGACCTAGTGGGATACTTAATGATTCTTTAAACAAATAAAGTACATAGAAAATGGACTACTGAAGTAATTGCTTTGTTGATAAATGTCGATTCAACTTGTTTTGATCTGATCAATGTTGATGATGTGACTTGATTAATTCAGATTTTTTGTTTTTTGGGTTTTTTTTTTTTCGATTTCTGAACAATGTTGCGTGACTCATGTGAACGGGCGTCAAAGAATCTCTCTCTCCTCTCTCTCCTCTCTCTCTCTGTCTGTCTGTCTGTCTGTCTGTCTGTCTGTCTGTCTCTCTCTCTCTCTGTCTCTGTCTCTCTGTCTCTCTCTCTCCCTCTCTCTCTCTCTCTCTCTCTCTGACCTTCAAACGTAATGGTTAAAGAAAACTCAAACACCCGGAGTAAGTGCAAAATATTTCGCTTTATTGAAAGCTTCTTCTTCAGTTGCAACCATGGACCGAACTGAAAGAATTGAAACATCGAACTTAAAACGTAAACACCTGAATTAAAATCAAACACTAATCCTATTTAAAAAGCACGGGTTTGTTCAATACAAGAGCTCAGTAGCTGAACATGATCAACACACACCACACGCCCTATACCTGAGCGCTAGCGCGCATGCACACATGTATAACTTCCTGAACAAAAATGAAGGCAGGCCCGTGAATCACCGCAAATAAAAGAATGAAAATAAAAGAGAGGAGGGAGGAACAGGGCGTGGAAAGGGTGGGGAGAGGGAGGGGAAGAAAGAGGGGTGTAAAGGGGAAAGCCTCAAGTTTAACCTAGTAAAATTCACTGTAAGTATTCACACACACACACACACACACACACACACACACACACACACACACACACACACCACACACACACTCTCTCTCTCTCTCTCTCTCTCTCTCTCTCTCACACACACCACACACACACACACACACACACACACACACACACACACACACATTCACACCTACACACACATTCAAATTTAACCCGGTAAAACATGACTGTAACTATTAAAACACACACACACACACACACACACACACACACACACACACACACACACACACACACACACACACACACAACACCATGTTTCACCGAGGAGAATCTGGCTGTAAGCTTTATAACACATACGCACCCAAACACATACACACTCACACACATACACACACAGGTGCACATATACATACACTCACACCCACACACACACCACACACACACACACACACACACACACACACACACACACACAAAACACACACAAACACGCACACGCACACACACACACACAAAACACACACACACACACACACACACATACAGGCGCCCACTCATACACACACGCACACGCACCAACCCACCCACCCACACACACACCGGGGCTAATCCCAGACCGGGGCTAATCCCAGACATTCAGTCCAGCCGGGTACATAGTTCAGTTTCCCTCCCCTTCAACCTATATGACGATAGATCCTTCAAACGTATACAGTGAACGATCCTTCTCTTTTAAGGTTTTTCAAACCAATGCAGAGAACGATCATGCTTCCCTCCCCCTTCAAACCTATATGTCGATGGATCCTTCAGTTTCCCTCCCCTTCAAACCTATATGATGATAGATCCTTCAGTTTCCCTCCCCTTCAAACCTATATGATGATAGATCCTTCAGTTTCCCTTCCCTTCAAACCTATGATGATAGATCCTTCAGTTTCCCTCCCCTTCAAACCTATATGATGATAGATCCTTCAGTTTCCCTCCCCTTCAAACCTATATGAAGATAGATCCTTCAGTTTCCCTCCCCGTTAAACCTATATGAAGATAGATCCTTCAGTTTCCCTCCCCGTTTAAACCTATATGAAGATAGATCCTTCAGTTTCCCTCCTCTTCAAACCCTATATGAAGATAAATCCTTCAGTTTCCCTCCCCTTCAAACCTATATGATGGTAGATCCTTCAGTTTCCCTCCCTTCAAACCTATATGATGGTAGATCCTTCAGTAACCCCCCCCCCCCCCCTTCAAACATGATGATAGATCATTCAGTTCCCCTCCCCCTTCAAACCTATATGATGATAGATCCTTCAGTTTTCCTCCCCTTCAAACCTATATGATGATGGATCCTTCAGTTTCCCTCCCCTTCAAACCTATATGAAGATAGATCC
>JADBJO010027048.1:0-12500 GCA_016801955.1 Conus betulinus | reverse complement strand
TGATGGCCATAGGAAAGAAAATGAAGCGAATCAACTTTCAGACACAATAAGAATTCTCAAAACAAATTAATGGCGCCAGTCTATAAATACTCGACTTCTTAAGCAGGGCCTTGACGCCTTGATTTTTGGTGTGCAACCGCAAGGCGATGATAACGGCTCTCGGCTACACCAACGCCATTGTCTGGCAGCTCTGCTGGCGCTGTCATCAGCACAGAGAATGGCCATGCTGTGTCTCTATCACGGTGTGTGCGATGAGAAAGGCACGTTGAAAGATGGGCAACTGATTTCAGTGTTCAGACCGAGTGGAGCATGAGGAGAGCTGGCAGCCAACAGACCAGTCATTGTCTGTGGGGGTCCAGCCGCTTCCAGCTGTGCTGCGATGCTGTGAAGACCCTGGATGACCGCCACACCACGGAGCTGACAGCGAAGGCCGTTCATTTCACTGACAGGGTCACGTGACCACCAGAAAGACCCGTTCCCCCCCCCCCCCCCCCCCCCCCCCCCCCCCCCCCCCCCCTTCCCTCTAGGACAAAAACTTCATTGTCAGTGTCAGGGAATCTGACCCAGTCGCATGCATTCCTTTCAGCAGCCAGGGCTTCCACACCAACATCTCCGCCCTGATCATTGATATGGCAGTAATGTCTTTCAGGGTTTTCTGAGTGAAGCCAGAGTGAAAAGTACATTCTCTTGATGTCATGTTTGAAGGCTAAGGTTTTTTTTTATGTATATAATGTATTGTTACAGAGATTACAGAGAAGAAATAAGAATTCCAGTTTGTATTAAATGTTGTGAATGTCACAAACGTAAATTTGCTTAAACGTTTGTGGTAGGATGAACACCCCCTTAACGTTTAAATAACTTGAACAAGCAGAAGAGTGTGAAGTTGATTTTGTTACAAACATGACACTCACAGAATGCACGTGTTCATGTAAGTGTTTGATTGTGACTCGACTGTCACGAGATAGAAGCTGAAAAATGACGGTATGCGTGAAGCTGCCCAGAGGTGCAGTTGTTGAATGCTGACAGTAGGCGTGAAGCTGCTCAGATGTGCAGTTGTTGAATGCTGACGGTATGAGTGAAGCTGCCCAGAGGTGCAGTTGTTGAATGCTGACGACGTTTACAACTATAGGCAGTGTTGGCTATGCAGTACCTGCATTCTTAAGTTTTATGTTTACAAACCCACTGGACCTCTTTTGGCTATTTATCTGTCTTTCGTTCTTTTCCAGATATTTGTTTGAGGATATAGAAGCTCTCAGGTAGATTAGATTACTTTTATCTTTCTCCTTATGCGGTATCTGGATAGCATTATTTACTTCAGTTGTTCTTTCAGTGAATCCCTTGGGCGACATGGAGTCCATGACAGTGGTGACCCCTAGTCTCTATGCGTGAGAGCGGGCCCAGACACACCCCCATGCCCTTGCTTGAAATGAAGGTAAATGTAGCTCACCCACTCCGTGACACTTGATCTCAGTTCAGTGGTGCAGAACCTGCTCATCTCAATTCACCGTGACACTTGATCTCAGTTCAGTGGTGCAGAACCTGCTCATCTCAATTCACCGTGACACTTGATCTCAGTTCAGTGGTGCAGAACCTGCTCATCTCAATTCACAGACGTAAACGGTGTGCATGGCATTTCTGTTTACAGTCACATGACATGTACAGTGTACATGGACAGGTCTGCTTACAATTACATGACATCTACGGTGTACATGGACAGGTCTGTTTACAATTACATGACAATATATATGGACATGTCTGTTTACAATCACATGACATCTACAGTGTATATGGACAGGTCTGTTTACAATTACATGACAATATATATGGACATGTCTGTTTACAATCACATGACATCTACAGTGTACATGGACAGGTCTGCTTACAATTACATGACAATATATATGGACATGTCTGTTTAATCACATGACATCTACAGTGTATATGGACAGGTCTGTTTACAATCACATCACATCTGTCTTAGATTTGCACAGGTCTGTTACAATGGGAACATGGATAGGTCTGTTTACAATGAGAATATGAATAGGTCTGTTTACAATGAGAACATGGACAGGTCTGTTTACAATGAGAACATGGACAGGTCTGTTTACAATGAGTACACGGAAAGGTCTGTTTACAAGCAGATGCCTTCTGTATTTTACATGGCCAGGCCTCTGTACAGTTAGACATTCATGGCGTACATGGACGGGTATGTTTATAATGACATGACTTCAATAGTGAACAAGGACAAATACGTTTACAGTCACATGACATCAGCCATCCACAGGGAGCAGTCAATGTCAAGTCATGAGGCGGCCCAGCAGACGAGACACTGCACTGCTGCCGAGTCACTTCGGTGGTGTTCAGTGGTACATGTTCTGATCCAATCTATGCAGGACATCACCTACTAAGCCCCCAACTGACGACAATCAGTGTTTAGGAGAGGAGTCGGCCCCTGCAGGGTTCGTCAGACAATTTGAGCAACACTCTCCAACACTCGTCCATTAAGGGAACGAAACTGAACCGTGTGATCTCAGTCTTCCCAGTCGAGCTCAAAACGAACTCAGCTCTGGGTAAGAGCCGGTCGGGACGAAAAAATTCCCCCAAATAGATGACCCTACAGGGAATTGAACTACGACCTCCTACCCAGGAGTCTGCAAACGCTGATCACTTTGCCACGGCGGCTGCTGTTTACCTACTTATTTATGTCCAACAGGTAATGGTCACACTGGGGCTTATCACAGATCCACGTGTGTGTGTATGTGTATGTGTGTGTGTGTGTGTGTGTGTGTGTGTGTGTGTGTGTGTGTGTGTGTGTGTGCAATACTACCACTGACTTACCTGTTTTTCCTGTTTAAGGGGTAATGCACACACCGTGGTCTGTCACAACAGATTGAAGGATGGCCAGCTGGGGACTCACGGACTGTTGATGATTGATGTGCTGGGGACTCACTGTCTGTTGATGATTGACGTGCTGGGGACTCACGGACTGTTGATGATTGATGTGCTGGGGACTCACGGACTGTTGATGATTGATGTGCTGGGACTCACGGACTGTTGATGATTGAAGGATGGCCAGCTGGGGAATCACGGACTGTTGATGATTGATGTGCTGGGGAATTACGGACTGTTGATGAGTGATGTGCTGGGGACTCACGGACTGTTGATGATTGAAGGATGGCCAGCTGGGGAATCACGGACTGTTGATGATTGATGTGCTGGGAATTACGGACTGTTGATGAGTGATGTGCTGGGGACTCACGGACTGTTGATGATTGAAGGATGGCCAGCTGGGGAATCACGGACTGTTGATGATTGATGTGCTGGGGAATCACTGTCTGTTGATGCACGTGGGTCTGCCGGGCTGGATGGATTGAAAGACTGTTCTGTTCCTATTGGGGGGTGGGGGAGATCTATATCCTATCAACAACATCAGAGTGCTATTGGTGAGGGGATCTATGTCCTATCAACAACATCAGAGTGCTATTGGTGAGGGGATCTATGTCCTATCAACACATCAGAGTGCTATTGGTGAGGGGATCTATATCCTGTCAACAACATCAGAGTGCTATTGGTGAGGGGATCTATATCCTGTCAACAACATCAGAGTGCTATTGGTGAGGGGATCTATATCCTGTCAACAACATCAGAGTGCTATTGGTGAGGGGATCTATATCCTGTCAACAACATCAGAGTGCTATTGGTGAGGGGATCTATATCCTGTCAACAACATCAGAGTGCTATTGGTGAGGGGATCTATATCCTGTCAACAACATCAGAGTGCTATTGGTGAGGGGATCTATATCCTGTTGATGATTGAAGGATGGCAGCTGGGGAATCACGGACTGTTGATGATTGATGTGCTGGGGAATCACTGTCTGTTGATGCACGTGGGTCTGCCGGGCTGGATGGATTGAAAGACTGTTCTGTTCCTATTGGGGGGTGTGGGTGGGGGAGGGGGGGGGGGGGTTGAGGGTGATGGAGCGATTGCGTGGTTGGATGGATTTAAGGTGTATTCTTATGGGTGGTGGTGGTGGGGTGATAGAGGGATTGCGTGGTTGGATGGATTGAGGGAGTGTTCTTATGGGTGGGGGTTGTGGAGGGATTGCGTGGTTGGATGGATTGAAGGAGTGTTCTTATGGGTGGGGGTGGTGGAGGTGATGGAGGGATTGCGTAGTTGGATGAATTGAAGGAGTGTTCTTATGGGTGGGGGTGGTGGAGGTGATGGAGGGATTGCGTGGTTGGATGGATTGAAGGAGTGTTCTTATGGGTGGGGGGTGATGGAGGGATTGCGTAGTTGGATGAATTGAAGGAGTGTTCTTATGGGTGGGGGTGATGGAGGTGATGGAGGGATTGCGTGGTTGGATGGATTGAAGGAGTGTTCTTATGGGTGGGGGTGATGGAGGTGATGGAGGGATTGCGTGGTTGGATGGATTGAAGGAGTGTTCTCTTATGGGTGGGGTGATGGAGGTGATGGAGGGATTGCGTGGTTGGATGGATTGGAGTGTTCTTATGGGGGGGGTGGTACAGGGATTGCGTGGTTGGATGGATTGAAGGAGTGTTCTTATGGGTGGGGGTGGTTGGATGGATTGAAGGAGTGTTCCTATGGGTGGGGGGTGGTGGGGGGGTGATGGATTGCGTGGTTGCATAGGTCGTGTGTTTCACATGCCGTGATGGAGGGAAGGGAGGGCGGGGGGGGGGGTGGGTGGCAGTATGGGGTGAGAGTGGAGAGTGGTGGCATGTCTCCACGTCCACTGACTGGTTTACTGGGCGAGTTGCCAGTTAGCACACAACGCTGAAATCACGCTGATTTGCCGTAATGTACAGGTCCGAGTTCGGGGTTACGGCAGAGGTCAAGTAGTAAGAACAAAGTTTGAACAGATGAAAATCGCCCTGGCTGTGTGAATTTTTTTTAATGTAAAGAAGATAATTTTATCTCGAATTTGGGGTCTATGAATTAGCTCAATGCCATATGTCAGCAAAAATAGCAGAATGATGCATGACTTGTGGACTCCTTGTGTTTCTTCGTCATTGGTAGGGCACCAGGATTTTGGCGTGAAAAGTGTAGCAGACGACAGGAAAATGAAGGGTCACGTGGATTGTGCTTGCATAGAAAAAGAAACAGACATGAGACCTGCCTCAGAGTCAGGAATAGTGTGGGTCAAGGGCTGGACACGAGACCTGCCTCAGAGTCAGGAATGGTGTGGGTCAAGTGCTGGACATGAGACCTGCCTCAGAGTCAGGTATGGTATGGGTCAAGGGCTGGACACGAGACCTGCCTCAGAGTCAGGTATGGTATGGGTCAAGGACATGAGACCTGCCTCAGAGTCAGGAATGGTATGGGTCAAGGGCTGGACTGTGTGATGAACTTGTTTTGCTGCCAGCTCATCTTCTGAGAAAAGCCAGGTGCAGCCTTGAGAGTAATAAGAGAATGTATAGTGTTTTGGGCCTAAACTGTAACCATGGACTCGGACCTAAGAAGCAGGAGGGATCAATTTTTTTCTCTCCTCCAGCGGAGAGATTCACGGGTCCATTTACTTCTTTTAAAGCAACTCTTCCTTACTCCAAACCGACGGAAACATCTGATACGGGCGTAGTGATGAAGTTCGGCGCTCAACGATTGCTAGCACTCCTCCATCCCTCCCCTACCTCCCCCCCCCCCCCCCCCCCCCGCCCCCTCTGCGCTGGTCTGGCATTCAGAGGAGCTGCGTGAGTCGTTGTTTGTTGAGTGACATGTGCGTGCAGAAAAACTGAGATGCCCTGCAGGATGACTGCACACTGAGCTGCGGCAGTCGTTGTTCGTTGAGGGAAATGTGCCCGCAGAAAGACTGAGGTGCCCTGCAGGATGACTGCACGATGAGCGGATGGCATTGTCTGGAACCTCAGGACTATAGCCACTGCCGCCCTGACTGCCAACAGCGTCGGCAGTAAATCAGCACACATCTTCCTCTGGCACGTCCGGGAGAAAAAAAAAAACACCCGAAGGTGCTGGGGAGGACCCAGAGAAGCACTGTCTTCACCTGCCTTTTGAGCAGTCCTGTACCACCCTTGGAGGCCTGCGCTGTGTTGACGATGGGTACAGCCACGCGCAGGACACGCCATTAAGATATCAAGGGACGTAACTGCTCCTGAACAGAGGTAAATCGACTCATCATACAGCCTTAAAGTAGCATCCCCATGGGTGTACCAGCCCGTATTTCATGACTGCAGAGCCCACCGGCGAAACACACACCCCTCCAGCTGTCGAGCACACCCCACAGACCCCACCACCCCACCCCTACCCACGGACAGATGAAGACAGTGCCACTCCAGACACAGCCAAGCTTTCGCCATACGGTCTTATGTGCCCTCAAGAGAGAGAATCCAAAGTTGTAGTCTTTCCCACTGTCAACAGGACTTTCCCTGTGGTCAGTGGGTCTTTCCTCACCGTCACTGGACCTTTCTCCAGGGTCAGCCTAGTAAGGCAAAGAAGAAAAAGAAAAACCCGAAGGTGCTGGGGAGGACCCAGAGAAGCAGGTGCTGTCCTTGACTGATGCCTCGCTGTGCTGCTGTGCTGGGTGCTGTCCTTGACTCGCTGTGATGCCTCGCTGCTGTGCTGGGTGCTGTCCTTGACTGATGCCTCGCTGTGCTGGGTGCTGTCCTTGACTGATGTCTCGCTGTGCTGGGGTGCTGTCCTTGACTGATGTCTCGCTGTGCTGGGTGCTGTCCTTGACTGATGTCTCGCTGTGCTGGGTGCTGTCCTTGACTGATGCTCGCTGTGCTGGGTGCTGTCCTTGACTGATGCCTCGCTGTGCTGGGTGCTGTCCTTGACTGATGCCTCGCTGTGCTGGGTGCTGTCCTTGACTGATGTCTCGCTGTGCTGGGTGCTGTCCTTGACTGATGCCTCGTTGTGCTGAGTGCTTCACTCTGTGGGTGCACCGTTCGTAGCTAGCTCCGGCTCCTTTCTACTCTCTCCTCCTCTCTTGGATTCCATAACTTTTTAAAAAATAAGACTTTTAGCATCCTCCTTTCTTGATTCTCTCTCTCTCTCTCTCTCTCTCTCTCTCTCTCTTCCAGTTCCAGGACTAACAGTGACAGATGTCATCCAATGGTTAAACCATTTAGAGAAACTCAGTCACACGTTAAAACATTGATTGTACATGTCGGAGTCAATGACTGTCCAGCAGGACCCATCACCTCCCAAACATGGAAAGACCTCATCACCATGTGTAAAAAAGATTTCCCTCCGCTTACGTAGCTATAAGCTCCATTGTGCCGGCTTTTGGACGTCATCAGCTGAATAATTCAATAGCCCCTTCGAACCGAAACTTATACGACTGCTGCACCACCTTACAAGTGGACATGGTAGATAACTTTAATTCTTTCGTAACCCCAAAAGGGTTCCCACGTAAAGCACTATACAAAGATGCTATATTCACCCTAGTGCAAGGGGAACTGCCTGTCTTGCAATGAAATTCAAAGAAGTGCTTCCTCAAACCCAACCACCAAGAAGAAACAACCATGCAGACCAAAACAATTCATTGCCTAACTTAATCTATAATCACCAGAATGCAAAAAAACTCAAGGAATACACAGAGTAATGTCAACTTTCTGGGTAGAACCTCCAGTATGCATAAGAATGGCCCTGAATCTATAGCCATTCCCCAGTTATTGTCCACAGCAGATTTTCCCCCATTATTTTCAGATGCCAGTCAGCCTGGACTGATCAGCATGGGTCACCATGAGGAGGGTGTCTCTGCTGTAAGGCAACCCTATGCGCTAAACGATACCAGTGGCGTTGTGCCACAGCCTCTTCAAAATGGTCAGCCACAGCTGGTGATAATGCACGCCCTCCCTTTATCCCCAAATATCCATTGTACCCATGTCCTTTCCCTTATCCAAGGTACACAGATCCTGAGTCCTATCCTAGAGGCCAAATCCCATGCACCTACCCCCCTCATGTGCCCCAGCAGAGTGGAGACACTGCTCAGAGAACAAGACGATTTCCTCTTGGGTCTGGTCCCCCGGCTCTTAATCTCATGCCACAGGGCCAAAACCCAATTTCCCGTAGCTGGCCACAACCTGCCTCAGCGGGGGAGTGTGCTCAGCAACTTGTGTCCCTGGCTGCACAGTTGATGTCACAGCAAGGGTGCCAGAGGCCTATGGCAACTGGTAATCTATGTAATCTGTGTGTCAATTTCTGATTTTATTTTGTTCATGCTATTGTATATGTAATTCAATTATTTGAGAAAGGAAAGTTTTGTTCAGAGTATGCTTTCATCTTAGCATACCAAAAATATCTTCAATCTATACTCTATCCATTATTGCATGTGATTTATTATTGTCATTATTCGGTTATTCAGTGTGTGGTGTGTTTGTGTGTGTGTGTGTGTGTGTGTGTGTGTGTGTGTGTGTGTGTGTGTGTGTGTGTGTGTGTGTGTGTGTGTGTGTGTGTGTGTGTGTGTGTGTGTGTGTGTGTGTGTGTGTGTGTGTGTGTGTGTGTGTGTGTGTGTGTGTGTGTGTGTGTGTGTGTGTGTGTGTGTGTGCGTCATGTCTTCCCCATGACTTTACATGAAACTATTCTGTTCCCATAAGAATAAGTTTTTCATGTTCATTTCATTGGCCGTATTATGCTTGTACTTTGGACCTGGGATACCTGGAAATTTGCTATTGCTTTGGCTCACACGATTTGCTTAAGCTTCAGACTTTTCTCACGTTGTTTTTGTCGTGTATGTTAGCTTTTTATTTTGCGGGCTTACGTGCCTAGTACTTGACTTTATTTTTTATTATTTATTTTTTTTTTTTTTTTTTTTTTTTACCTTTTACTGATTTTGAATGACAAGCGTTTTTGGTATCATTTAATCCTTGTTGTGTTGCTGTTGTCTTAAAATATAACTATACTTTTTTCGCGCTCACTAGAAAATTTCTGTTACGTGTTATCTTCAATCATCATGTCGCAGAAGCCAGCAAATCTCAAGTGGTTAACAAAAAAAAAAAGGCTTTAAAGTAGGATATCTAAATGCTTGCCATCTTTTAAACAAGATATCAGATGTTCCTTCTATTTTGTCTAATTCAGACGATTGTTTTCATGTTTTTTTGTTTTTTCTGAAACTAGGTTAACTGATATTGTTTCCGACCATTTAGTTACTATTCCAGGCTATAATCTTATACGTAAAGATGCATCACGTTCAAATAAACTAGAAACAGGATTAGTGGCATATATCCATCAATCTGTGAAGTATAAGCAACTTAATGTGTTTGATAGACACTCTGTGGAATGTATATGGATTGAAGTGTGTCTAAAGGGAAATAGACCAATGTTAATAGGTATATTGTATAGAAACCCTGATGAACGTGTTGATTGGTTCGACCGTTTTGAGTTAATGATAGAAGAAGTATTAGACTATTCCAGTGAAATAATACTACTCGGTGATTTCAACATCGACTTATTAAAACCATACAACACATGGAAAAAGATCATTGATACATACAACTTAACCCAACTAATAAATTCCTCTACGCGCAAAACATTGAAAAACAGAAACATTGATTGACCATATCTATGTTACAAATTCTTCTAATATTGTAGAAACATCTGTACCTATTTTTGGATTAAGTGATCACTTTCCAGTTTGTGTAACCTGGTGTAAGAAAGGCGTGAAAATTCCTAGATCCTACCATAAATATATTTTTACAGAAGTTACAAAAATTTCAATCAGATTTCTTTTTGTTCGATCTAATGAACACAAACTTTTTAGAGGTGTATCAGCATAGGGACCCAGACGAAGCTCTGAATACATGGTATGATGCTTTTCTTGCGGTATTCAATAAGCATGCTCCATGCAAAACGAAAAGAGTAAAAACTCATCGACAAACCTCCATGGTTAAATGAAGAAATTAACGCAGCTAGAAATAACCGTGAATATTTGCTTCAGCAAACAGGAAAGGATGAAAACTTCAAGAAACAGCGAAATAAAGTAAGCTCAATGAAAAGAGCTGCTGAAAAGAAATACTTTAGCGAATTAATCGCTTCTAAATCTAACACTAAATCTATATGGAAAGCAGTAAATCAACTATCAGGAAAAAACAAAGCATCTTCAAACACTCAAACTACAAACCTATCAAACGACGAATTGAACAATCACTTCTCAACAGTTTCCGATTCGGTTGTCAAGGAAGACTACACTCATCAGAATGATTTGCTGTTACTTAAAGATTTTTGTGCGTTGAAAAAATGTAAAATCTGTTCTTAAGTTTAAATTCATAAGTGTGCATGAAGTATACCATGAATTATGTTCCTTAAGTCAGTCTAAATCTCGCGGATTGGATGATTTGGACAATCAAATACTTAAAACGGCAGCACCGATCATTGCAGAACATTTTAACCTATATTTATAATTTGTGTATTGAAAAAATGTCATTTTCCTCAAGCTTTTAAGGATGCCAAGGTAATTCCTCTCTTTAAATCTGGTGACCCAAATGATGCTTCAAACTACAGGCCCATATCAATTTTATGTTCTCTATCTAAACCATTAGAAAAGCATTTAAAAAAAAATGATTCAGTCCCACTTTGATGAATATAATTTGTTTCATCATCCAACCAAAGTGGTTTCAGAAAAAATCATTCTTGTCACACTGCACTCTCAAAATCTAGTAGAACAATGGCACACAAATATTAATAATGACCTTGTTACTGGGGCAGTTTTTGTTGACTTTGCTAAGGCATTTGATACCATTGACCACAATCTCCTTATAAAAAAACTGAAATTTGTATTGTTTATCACAAATGCAATAAATCTTATTTCATCCTTTCTAACCAACAGACACAACAATTAGTTTTCCAGGATTGTAAAAAGTCATCTTTTCAACCTGTAAACTATGGTGTCCCCCAAGGGTCAGTCCTAGGACCAGTTTATTTTCTGTTTATATAAACGATCTTCCGTAAATGTCTCATCTGACTGTGAACTATTTGCAGATGATAGTACAATGCATAACAAAAACAAAAACACAGACTCAGTGCTTGCAGATTTACAAAACGACCTTACAAAACTGGAAAACATGGAGTAAACTAAATCATATGGCTCTACATCCTAAGAAAAATCTAAGTTAATGATAATTACTACTAGACAAAAAACGCCAAAACTTCAAAAACTGACTTAAGCAAAATAAAAATAAAACGACAGTGTTATAGAAGAGGTTGACTCTCACAAACTGCTTGGTCTGACAATTGACAACAATCTTTCCTGGTCAGTACACATTTCTGCACTCACGCGTAAACTTTCTAAGAAATTATTTCAGTTTAACAGAATAAAACACTTTCTCGATCAACACACTAGAAAATTATTTTTCCATGCATATTTACAACCAGATTTCGACTATGCATCTACAATATGGGATATGGCTAGTAAAAAATGTCTTAAACCCTTAGAAAGCATTTACAGGCGTTCTATCAAACTTATACTTCTAAAATCATCTTCCCTACTAATTCATGACTACAAAACATTACATATTCTTCCGTTTCAATTGAGATGTCAATTCAATAAAGCAGTATTTTTCTACAAAATAGTTAATGGACTTGCTCCATCATATCTCTACGAAAAAACTCCGAAAGACTAAACTACGAGACAAAGAGAGAATACAACTTCCCCTCCTAGAACTGATCTGTATATGACTTTCTCTTATATATCAGGAGGTAAAACAATGGAACGAAAATCCCTGATGGCATTAAAACAAAGAATTCCTTGGCATCATTCAAAAGCTGCTATCAAGATTACTTATTCAAGCTATTATAATTATAATTCCAGTGTTTATTGTTCATGTAAATGGCATATTTTTGCAATGCATTCAAATTATCTCTCTCTCGACTCTCACACACACCACACACACACCACACACACACACACACACACACACACACACTACAACCACACCACACATACACACACACGCGCACACATGCGCACAACATGCACACACGCGCCCGCGCGCGCGCCGCGCGCGCACACACACACACACACACACACACACACACACACACACACACACACACACACACACACACACACACACACACACACACACACACACACTCACATCATGAAAAATAAGTTGTTATGATCATTGATGCTAGGCATTCATTGCTGCTTACTGATAACTGATTGTAGTACCGTTCGTTCTCGTTTTGCCTTATAACCACGATAAAAATGTTGATATTATTGATGCATTTGTAGTTGTCTAAGTATTATTCCTTAGCAGTTTGTTGTATGTTATTATTATATATTGTAATAGTATTAATATATATAAATAATGCATATATAAAATGGATAATCTTTTTTTATCCTTTCTTCTTTGTAATCTTTATTCTTGTTTGTTGTTTCAATCTCTCTCTCTCTTTTTTTTTTTTTTTCCTTTAAAGTCATCTACGCCTTAACTATAATGGATGAACTTTTAATGTTATGAAGATATGTGTGTTTGTTAAAGTTTTGTAGTCTTAGTCGCTAGTCATACTTAGTCCCTTAACGGGC